>DWON01003069.1:0-18890 GCA_018251015.1 Phocides pigmalion okeechobee
GTATTGTGTTTCGGTTGGGGAGGTGTGGTTGCCGGATACACATTATTGGAGGCGAACATCTTAGTCCTCAAGAGTAGAAACGCATCCGCTTCCATCCTTAAATGGAACTTCTGTTCTATTTAACATTGGACGTGGTTGTCCATGAGCTGCAGTGATCACTTAACATCAGGTTGCCTGCATGCAAGTTTCTTACTCTTTCATAATAAAAAAAAAAAACTATCCTTACAGGCTAAAACACAATGCGATAGAAAGGTCATATTCTTACATACTAAACATTAGTTAAAATTATTACTTACTTAATCTTAATTAATATATTTAGTCATATTATAACATATTGTCGAGAACTATATATATTAATCAAAGCTGTCTGATACCAGTCCGTGGTTAAATAACAAGCCAGTTGCTAGCCTTATACTACGACATGCCTAACGTAATTTAGATCGACACTTGAACCAAAAGCCCGCCGTCTAATTAGTCCGCGAACAAGCCTCTGATCTTGGTTCCGTGTCAACTTAAGATTAACGACCCCTCAACTACTGTCAAACAACGAAATACGTGTTTTAATATCACAGCTCCGTATACGGCAGTATTCCACTTCTGTCCGGACAGAACTACACTCTTGTTCAAGATTTGAACGGAGCGAATGAAATAATAAGAAATATGATAATTATAATCTTTTATCTTACTAGCGACCCGGCCCAGGTAATATAGTTTATATTTACTTACATTAATTTTCTTTCATACATGCATCCAGTCATTACCAAAAATTAACAATTAGAAATATCTATTTCGAACAACTGAATTACTATAATAAATTTAATTATAATTTAATTTAAATTTCTCGTCCAATTTACAAAAAAAAAAACTTATTATGCACCAAAACCTTTCTCGGGAATCACTGCATGTTGTTGAAAACTGAGAAAATCCGTCCAGTACTTTTTGAGTTTATCATGAACAAACAAAGGCGACGAAGTTTTATTTTATAATATTTAGAGAATAGTTTATGTAAATCATAAATTGTGCAAAGTTGTACGCGTAAGGTAGATCAATTAATCTACCATTAGCATCTGTCAACAGTTACCCCCGTCACCGCAGTTTCGCCGTGACCACGAGCCATGCAACTGGTTCGAAATATCGGCAATCAAAAATTGTTAATCGTGAATATGGATGGCTCACGACATAGTAAAATATATAAATTCCGCGATAATATATTAATTTAAAATCATAAATTATCATCTTGTTTCAAAGCAAACTTGTTATTTGTGTATCTAAAGCCTTGTTTTCTGCTCTAAGGTAAGGAAAAATATTAAGAGATGCAAGAGGCTCAAAGTTCGGTTCGTATGTTTAACTGACCAATCTAAAGAAAATAAAAAAGATGGAAAATATAAAGAAATTTGTATTTCTATTACAACTTCACTAATCTAATCAGAACGAAGAACCATTCAGTTGACGCTATAACTACACAGAAAACCATCGCAATCATTAAAACTGTTTGGGTCGTTAAGAATTACTTATTAATACTATTATTATATTATCGTCATAGAAACATTATTATATTAAGAAAAAAAACATACAATTATGTTTTAAATACGGCCATCATAAGCGTATCATATCATATACGTGCAATCATGAAAATTAAAAAAAATATTTAAATAGAACAGATCGCGATTTAAAAAGAACGTTTTACACCTAGTGCCCTATATGTGGCACTAGTGTCCTATAGTATACAGTTCGTGCTTTAAAAAGGACTGTCCGTATATTGCGTCCTCGACATGAGTGTATGCCTTCATCTATATCGTCTCCAGTGAACATGTAACGCGAAGCCAGCGTTCATTAGCATCGCATTAGCGTGACAAACGGATCAACTTGCAGTGTGTCGCCGACACGCAATGTATTTCTTCGTACTTGCACTTCTGCTCCTTTGCACTCAATACAAACCAATTTAGACCTTATCACCTTGTGTTAAGTCCAATCAGCACGCACGATACCAAGTACAGTTTGTTCTTGTAACTCAACGGCGCTTGCAACTAAACTATTTTAGACCTTAAGCATGTAAAAACAGGTCACATGTCAGTCTTGAAGAAATGGTTACTATTGTTATGTTGCGTTTTCCGGTAAGTTTATTGATTAAACACTTCATATAGACTGTAGTATTTTTATTTATGCATATAAAAAACTTTAACAGATCGCTATCTGTACATATATATATATACACACACACACACACACACACACACACACACACACAAACAATGGGGTGACCTAATACGCAAGAGAACACAAAAACAAGGTATTTTGGTTTCGTCTGTATCTGTATGTTTGTACACGCTAATCTCAGAAACGGCTTATCCGATTTGAATGCAGTTATCAGGATTATATTAGGATCTGCTTCACTTAACATTCAGTGTTTTTTTCATTCAAATCGGTTAACAAATCAAGAAGTTATGTCAATTTAACCCAATCGTCACCGACGAAGTCGTAGACACAGCTAGTAAAGAATACAATGTTTTATTGAAATGAGTCAAACAATATTTAATAAAGCTTACATGAAACTAATGGAGTGAGCAAACGTCCTGGAGATGCAATGCAAAAATGTCTTTAGTTATCCCTATTAGGTAGACTAAAAAAAACAGTGGGAAACCATTAAACTCAAAAAGCGTAGGTCCAAGTTATCTCTCGACAAAGAGATTCCGTGATCTAAAAAAAAGCAGAAAGCCGTTAGATTCAACAGGCACATACGAGAAGAGCCAATTAGAATAGGCTTGTGTTCATTGTCCGCAGACTTATGTCTAAATATTATAAAACAAAGTTCCCCGTCGTCGCGTCTGTCTTTTTTTATTGCGAAAGAGTAAGTAATGGGCATAATTCAGTCGTCGTTCGATTTAGATGTTTCTAATTGTTATTTTTGAAACTGGGTAATAACTGGATGCATGTTGCAAACTCTATTACCCGAGCGAAGCTGGGCCAGGTCGCTAGTAACGTATATGATGTACAAAAGTATGTATAGTCAATCAGTATGGTGTACAGTGTACTAAATGTGTACGGACGCTGCAGTGGGAATCAGAGATCTCGATTAGGTCTGATGACCTAAATAAAAGTGCTGGAAACAGTTAGATTTAGAAGTCATAGGACAAGCTCGCCGTCTGTAAGATAGGCTTAATCTAGTCTATCTAGTCTCCAACAATGCCTCTTAAAAGGCCTGTAGTTGGATGAGGGCAGACTAATGGAAGTTTCAATAGTATTTAGGCAAAAAATTTACATCTGTAACTACCACACAAACCCGTTTTACTTAAATGTTAATGTGGTACTGAGTAAAACGCGAATGAATAAATTATGAATGAATTGCATAACTTGAGAATATTGTAATTAGTTTTCAATAAAACGATAGGCAATATGGTATTATTTTTTTATGTGAGAAGAGTAGCAAACGAGCATGCAAACCACCTGATGTTAAGTAGTCGCAGCCCTTAGACATCGTCATATACAACCACAAAAAGAACTGAAATCCTATCTGAGTTAGAACGTAGATACGCTGTTACTCCTGAGGACTACGATGGTCGCCTCGCTCAGTACGTAAACATCTTTACGTTCACTATATTAATGCATGCAATATACCTTAAACCTGTTACATATCCTTCCCAAATCACCATACGTATAGTATAGTAGTATAGTAAACGCGTATCATGATCGCGTGTGTGGAAGGGTGATACGGAATCACGATACGTTACGGCGATACATGATACGGTCCGTTACATCTTCAGTCTGTTTTTGCACAGTCATGAAATGAGATAAGGAAGATACGATACAGATACGATAGAGAGAAAACCGAGGCGTCCACAACTAGATACGGCGCTCGATACGATATTGAATGATACGGTGATTCGGATACGGATACGCGATGCGATCGGAAAAATGATATGTATGGGCTTGTGTTTGTGTGTGCCATTTTGTTCTGGTTGTTAAGAGATAGTAGCTTATTAACTTTAATGAATGTTTCAACGAAACTTAAATAGATTTGACTTATTTAAAAGGGCTTAAAATAAATTTGATATTGACCGACTTAGATTTTAATTTTGATGGACTGATATAGTTTTCACCGACTTAGAATGACTTAGAGCAATTTCGCCTGACTTAAACCCATATTGACCGTTCTAGAAAGATTTATACCTATTATTGGCTAACTTGAACAAACTTATACCCATTTTGATGACTTAGAATGATTTTCACCGATTAGAAAGAATTCGATCGATTTTGGTCAATTCTGAGCGACTAAGACTGTAAGATAGCACCGACGTATTTTCCGGCTTAGATCCATTTAGACCGACATATACTATAACCGACATCTTCATAAATTGCTTTTAGTCTGCCGTAAATATCTTTAGTGTTCTAACTGAACATTAATTCGAGCTATTAATTAACGTCTAGCCTTTAGAAGCAATAAATATACTATGACTATCATATACCGACTTACAACGACTCAGAACCATTTAGACGAACTTATATCGGCTTGACCACTACCAATTAAAGGTGGGAAATAAAAGTTCGACCGGGGAAATACCACCGCCGCCCTCATAATCCGGCTACACTTTCAAGCGAAGCAACTATCTTAGTCCTCAGGAGTAGTAACGCATCTACGTTCGAGCTCAGACAGGATTTCGGTGGTGTTTGTGGTTTTACGTGGATGTCTATGGGCTACGACAACTTAACATCAGGTGGTTTGCTCGTTTGCTACTCTTCTCACATAAAAAACCTACTGGATCTAAGAGGGCAACAGACATGACTTCGGTTTATTCTAATACAAGCTTGCAACGATTGTTGAACTAAATTCGAAAACAATAACCGATACAAAGTACTCAGCGATACCGTATCAAACACAGAGCTTAGAAAGTGGCCTACTGGCAGTAACTGGAACTGAGGCGAACTGATATCAAGCCACTTAGACTGTTACAAGTTTTTTACTATCACTTACTATAATCGTGAGAGTACGATATAATCTTATCTTGAGTAATCATGTTTACTATCAGAATGCGTGTCTTCATGTGAGTAATGTAGTTGGTTTTTACACATTAATTGACTTTTGAAGTACTTACTATAGACTGTCAATGATAATGTATTAGATATAACGTGCAATAGTGACCTAATAACCTCGGCCTCTCACAGGAAGTCCCGGGTTTGAGCCCTGGCATGCATCTTTACTTTTAATGTTATGTGTATTCGAGTTAAGTAATGGTTTCAACTGATATGGAACCCAACAATGACAAACGATCTAGACGGAGGTACATCGATTAACCTACCATTAGCATTTATTTATAGTCTACCCCGCCCCCTCAGTTTGGCCGTGACCACGAGCCATGAAACTGGTTCCAAATATCGGCAATCAATAATCAAAAACTGTTAATCGTGAGTACCCGGTACAAAGCAAAATGCTCGACTAATTAAGTGCTCTGGTCTCGACTCGATCGACTGGTGAAGTAAAAAACTTGAGGAAAGCTGCCTGAAATTCCGTCATAAAGCCCTAAGGTGTAGGTTTAACAGTCCTCGTTTGACCAGCGTGGTAGAATTTAGCCATAGTATACCACGCTGTTCAAAAGACTTCCCATTCTCAGATAATTTTCATTTTTAAAGAAGACCCATGCCAACGATAGGCACAGTAAGTTGATGGAGTAAAAAAGATCATCTAATTATTTCGGACATATCCCTATATATGTGAATGTAAGTTTGTTTGTTACACTTTCACGCTAAAACTACTCAAGCGATTATCATGAACCTTTGTACACATATTCTTAGAGGTATTATATTTATTTTAAATTGAAAAAAAAATATAGTTTGGCAGATATGATTGCTTGTCAAAAAAATGAAAATCTAGCAACTTCAAAGACTTCAAATTAATATCTTATTGACTATAGCTTTTTTGTATATTTTATAATATTTTGTATATTCCGTGTTATTTTATTCTACCGCTTATAAGCAATACTAAAACTATTTAATTTTTTAGAGTGAGTTACCAGTTTATTGTCTTAATTGTTACTAACTACAATTATCTTTGATATTTATTTAAGAGCTTCAATTCTAGTAATAAATATATTCAGGGATTCGAATGATGTAGTAACGAAAAAGACCCAATTATTTCAGTCACGCGATAAAAATATTTAGGTTACTCAAACCCCGGACCTACCGAGAGATTCTCGAATATTACCTTGGCTATCACTGAGAATCGTTAAGTCAATAATATTTGTTTATAGACAATCTTTTGAGTTTACGTGAATATTCCGAGATATGATCTTTTAAATCAAGTTCCAGGCAGGTCATTACAAAAAATATGGCATGAGCTCATAAGAACATTACAAAAACTACTCGTACCTCCTACATCGCAATCAAAATATTGTTGAAAAAACCTTTTCAATTAAAACAGAAGTAAAAAGTACTAGGGACCCTTAAGTTCGATACACTATTTTAGATACAATTTCTACGCTTAAGAACGCATCTTTTTTCCTGGAATTTAATTATATTATAGATAATTATACCTTAAGACAATGTAAACAAAAACAATGTAATGGAAGTCCGTACTCGTGGGGCATGGTGCTAAAAATGCTGGCCACAATCCCGCACTGAATAGCAATCCTCTGCGCGAGATATGAACCAGCATTTTGTCATCAAAAGCATCGATTAAAACATAGGACTGATTGTGTGTGAACCAGCCTTGTCACCAGCAGCGTCGATCAAACGTGGGACTATTTTTTTATCTCCACGATAATTTATATATATGTCAATTATTTCCTATAAGTAGGAGAAAATTGCTTCAATTTCATTCATATTGCCTTCCTTCACAATAATTTGATACAACGTTACTCTTTCATAATTATGTTCCAAAGTCACAGAATGAATCTAAAAATAAGCTTATTTTGAAACATGTTAGTAACGCCCAGGTATCTAAATTCTTTTTGAGACATCTTCTGACCTTATATCGAACTCAATCCTCGGAATAATAAACCGGAATGTTGACCAGTATGGTCGTCCAAATGCAATTTTAGGTAAACATAAAATGGTCTTACATTGAAAAAGAACGTCCTACATAATAATGAGTTGTAAAATTATTCCGTATTTAATCTAGTTGGAACCCACGCGGTAAAATGGAACAAGTATTTTCAATAGGTGCCGAACGTTTTGTATGTTATTAATCTTGACAAAAAACTATTTGCGCCAACCTTGTAAGAACCGGTACACATTTGAATCACGCAGGTAGGAAAAAATTGAAAAAAAAAACGAAGATAGAAGGGCAGTCTCGGTCATCATTGTCCGTGGATTCTTAATGTGAAATAATTGGGTGACCTCACTAAGGGTCCGCGCTAACGAGAGCAGTCTTTCTGCATCGCCTAACACACTTAAGGAAGTAAAAGAACCACCTGTAATTTTTTATCACCAACCCAGTGTGATGATTAAAATATGAGACAAGTGACAAAATTTATTAAAATCTATATATAAACTAGCTAACTAACACTGACCACACTAAGTCTAAGTTAGATATCCGAACAGGCAGAGATCATTACAATGAATTTAAATTTAGTGTTCTGTCCTGGGTCTGGGAATTTGTGTATTTCTCTTTGCGAGTCCATGGTATCCACGGCAGAGGAAATCGTAGTATGGGTTTATGAGTTTAGAAAACTTTTTATTCGTTCCACTAGTAAAACTTACGAATATAATTTATTAAATGTCCCTTCATTATCTGGTTATAAACAGAGCAATGTACTACGTAATAAGATCCAACACAGAACTCTATAGCAATCAAACGCTTATCTTATAGAAACAAATTCATGTTTCGTAACAAGCCCTGACAATTCGCAAATCTAGGTTGCCTGTACAAAGAATGATCACCTCTGTCTCTCTATCAAATGGCTATCTCCGAAGGCATTCATCTGGAGATAGGAATCGTAGAAATTACGAGTTGAACTAACTATTGTTCATGGGATTACGACTGACAGAATAGATGGAGATAATGATGTTCCTATTTATATTTTCTTCCGGATAGCGGAATATTTTGCTATCAATCTGAATGAGTTCTGAAGTTTTGCTTCGAAAACGGAACGAAATTGGGTAAAAAGTATAATTTTTATATTAATTGAATGTCGCAATAGTTAATGTCACAGCTCTTTGCTATTGCCTATTAGAGCAGATACTTCAAGAACTATCGACCCTAATTAACGGTATCAGGCATTACTTTGCAGAAATCAATGCTATTAAGTTATTGTTAAAAGTACTTTGCAAGAATTCCCTACCACCATATACATATGTATAATGGTATATATTTGAATGCATGCACTATGAAGATTGTAAAAAGTACACATACTATGACGAATGTAGAAGTATGTGCATGTTTGGATTCGCAGATCAGATGATGAAATATTCTTTTGAAAAATAATACTTTGGTTAGCTTGCCCAAGTATGGTCACCTATAAAATTTGTGTTCGTTCAAATTGAATTGGTTATATACCTATTTCTTAAAATAATGTTACTTCTCGACATTCCACCTCAACAGGTACGCAAAAATATGACTAATATTAAATATTACTAATATTAGTCATTAAATTACATAAAAAATATATATTAATATTACGACAGTGCAGGGTTAATATTTTATCTAGTTTAGGGCTTCTGACATCAAAACTATTTATAATACTTTCTTTCATTTTCTTGCATTATAATTTGAGTGTATGCTTATGTATAATTTATTATTTGTTAGTCCATCATTATTACTTTATTGTCCTCTTTGTATTGTATGTTGTGCTTATTTTTAATTTAATTAGTTTTTATTTTAATTATAATTATTTAAAGTAAATGTGAAACTTGTTTGCAAATATGCGATATTTACCTTTAATTGGTTGTACATTTTTAGTTAATATTTAGAGCAAAATTAAGGGATAAGAGATAAATGTAATAACCGTTGGTGAACTGTATAAATAAATAAATATGGGGAACAGTAATGAGAAGCTAATGATATGAATCTCGTAAGCAAGGTTCAAATCCAAAGTATGCCCTTAGGTATTCTGAAGATATGTATGTATTAAAATTAATTTGCAAGTTTCCATTTTTGTTAATGATGAGGGAACATAATGCAGAGATTGCCTTCTGAGAGTTCTTCATAGTGTTCTCAAGTGCTTAAAATTTAATAGAATTTACATTTAGCAAACAAGATGGACTGTACAGTCAATTATGGTATTTTTCAAATGAAATGAAGACCATAATGGCGCTGGTGAACTAATTTTCAATCGTGACTTAGACATTAAGTGTATGTAAATACTATAATCAAATAAAATCTGAATTTAAATTACCAAGTGAAAAATAGTGTACAAATTCAATTTTAGTTACGTATTTTTATAAATCACATTGTAAAGCCTTGTTCTAGCACAATCTTGGGTTTGTGTATTTCATGTAACAAGTCACATAAACTTGTAGCCCTAACCTTTGCCGACACAAATGCACTCCATCAAGCCTTGGGCCGTTCCGTCAACAAGTAGAACAAACACGCTCCCTTCACTAGCCGCTACTCAAACTGAGCCTCGGTAATAATTAACTCGGTTTAGGACCATACTTCCTACTTAACATATGCAGCGCCGGTCCGCCCACGATAACATCAGCGGAGTGAATGTAGTTGTCCAACTACATACAAAATGTTTCAATTGACAAGTATTAATAACTGTCATTCGGCCATTTTGGAAATGTACTCAATTGGAAGCTTCTGGAACAAGTAGGCATTTTTTAATTGAGAGCATACAATTTTGTAAACTCTATGAGATCGTTACAATTAATTTGGCAATGGTGAAACCTGTGTGATACAACCAAAAACTAATACATGGACATACATTTTTGAGTAAAACAATTCTTGATTGTCGTTGCCTGTTCATTTACATGCAAAACGACCATCTTAGTGTTTAGGAGTAGCAATGCAGTTAGATGGGACATCGGTTTTATGTAGAGCTAGTTGTATATATCCACAAATTTTCTTAAAAAATCCTCATTTTCTTAATAAATCGTACTTTGATTTTTAGAATCGTATCATAATACGTCTATATAGCTCGCAGTGTTCAGAATTTAATACCATCGATATATTTTACTCACCTATATTCATAATTCGCAGCATGGCAGAAAAATACTACATTTGCTCTGAAACGAACTGAAAGCATTCTGTAATGTTTAAGATTTTGTGTATAACAAATAAACAAAAATAAATAAAGATGAAAGAAAAGTTCAGCACTGTAATCATCAATGTTTTACTGAATGGATTATTTTATAAAGATCGGTGTCTCATAGAAGAGAATGGATACATTTGAGTAGTACATATGTACCAACTATACAGAAAAGTAATAATTATCTCGAATGTTTACTGCGTCGTTACGGAGGCTGTATTGTGACAGTTGCGAAGGCACACGATATTAGCATACGCATAATGTTTGGGATCATTTACTATACAAATGACAACTTGCCGTATTTGGGACTGTGTTTGGAAGCGAATGGAAAACTGCCTATTTATTACCCAATCTCTAATTATATCTGCGTCATTTGGCAATGGGTTGGTGTGGCGTAGGTAGATTATCTAAAAATGGTGTTCGTATAACGATATTAAATTGAGTAATAGTGTTTTTTGTCAAAATAAATATAATTTTATGTTTCATCGTCTTCATGACAAAGTTTGGCTGTTAGACGCCATTTTGTAAACGTCAATTTAAACGTGAAAGAACTGAAATATAGTTTATGGCATAGACAAATTACATAAAATTAAGAATTTGAGAAAAATCTTGGTTTCGTATATAGTTTGTCACAAATTTATATTTTTATTTAGATTGCTGATTTTTAACCTGATCCTAAATTTAGTCAACGGAACTGTAAGTTTAGTCTTAACGCAAACGGACACGTTTTAAAGCTTAGAAGTTTTGATCCCAGACTTGTTCCCGAAGTTAGTTCCGATCTAGTTCCCGAAGATAGATCCGATTTAGATCCCGGTTGCAGTCACGATCTGGTTCTTGTGTATAGTCCCGATTAATAAGTTTGCTTTTTTAAATGTTTAAAGAGTGAACGAGAATACAGGCGACCTGTTGTATGTTATTCGTTGCAACCTATGAACATCCACATGATTATATGTATCAAATATAAATAAAACTTTATTTAAGGTCTTCCGTAGATGCGATACTACTCCATTGGAATAAGAATTATGATTCGTCTGTAAGAGTAACTTGCAATCGTAAATCCAACCGACAAACCAAAGTTGCTTTGCGGTAAATTATGGTATTTCTGTCGTTTTGAATTACGTCAAATTTAGTCCCAATCTGGATCCCGAATCTGTTCCCGATTCATCTTGCATTCGTATCGGTCTTTGTCTAACGTGACTTGCTAACTTACAATTAACCGTTCATTATATCCAACATTTCCTTTTCTACCGCATAGCAAAAATAATGATCGGTGGAATGCAGCTTATTGACCATTTCATTAAAATACAAACACTTAACAAACCATTTGTTACCGGATAACAACCAAGCAATTCTAAAATCAACATCGTGCTTCATGGAAATTGAATTTACGGTATCCAATTATCCGTTCATTCTTTTACGGTAAGTGCAATTAACTGTTTGTCTATTGGTTCATTATAAGCGCAGCGTCCGCGCCATAATGTGAATTTAAGACGCAAGGGATAAACTTGAACACTTGGTATCATCAGAAGTATTGACGCGTATTATTGCCTGTAAGTAGGCATGGTAACTCGTACAATGAATATCGTAAAGGTAAATTTATTCAAAAATCATGATTTCCTATTATTAAAGGGCAACCGAACTTGCAGGCCACCTGATATTAAGTTGTCGCAATTACAGTTTCAAACAAAATGGAAGTCATTTTGGAGATTGTACGTGGATGTTTTGCTACTTCTTAGGACTAAGATAGTTGCGTCGCTTCTAAGTGTGGACAGGAAAAGTGCGAGAGCCTCCAGTCTTGCTTTTTCTGACGAGTAAGATGGTTTCCCCGCTAAATGTGACCAATGCAGACGTGGTTCTCTCAAGTATTGCTTTTTCTGAGGCATGAGATGATCGCCTCTTCTAAGTATGACCAGGCGAAGTGAGTTTCTTTCCAATGTAACAAGTTGCTTTACCATGGATTATGACGGCTTTTTTATCTCCGTTTTCGGACTGGATCCCAAATTTAGTCCTGAGCTAAATCCCAAACTTAATCCCGATGTAACTTAGGAATTGTATTGGGTTTTATCTTGATTTACGATGTGACTAGCTAAATGGCAACTAACTTCATTTCCAGTAAGACAATTCCATAGAGCTGTCTTCGCATACATTCCGTATTTTGCTCCAATTTACCTGTCAGCTCATAACAAGAACGCAAAATTAGCCTGTCGTGTAAAATATGAAGCCACTGTTGGCATCGCCCATTTTGCCTCTAGGACTGAAGTAACGTTCCTCGATTTATTTACATTACCGAGAATAAGGAACATTATACTTGCTTCATTATCGATATTATGCGAGGAATGTTGCAAACGAGAAAGCAAGCTAAGATGTTAAGTAGTTGCTGCAGCTCAGTAAGCCAACCTCAAAAAGGAGTTTTGAATAAAGCCCTAACTGCTGTTGCTGCTGCTGAAAATGCCCTACTGTTTAGGACTAAGATGGTTGATTCGCAAGTATAGCCGGCAACCATATCTCTCCAGTAGAAACGCGCGTTGCTTCATGGCGTATTATGAGGACGGCAGTGGTACATCCCCGGTGGAACTATGGTTTTACTTATCGAATTTCCGGTAAATTGTTTAAAAGTTCTTTGATAAATAGTTCTTAGAAATACCGACTTCATTTACAAATTTGTCATTCCTTACTTTTAGAGAAAACTACAGTAAATCTTGAGTAATTTATTACTCTAATTTTATAATTCAATCTCCTACAACAATCGACTTGAATAGATTGCTTCTTAAATCCAAAATGTCGTTTGCAGTTTCTTAGTAATTGACTTGAAAAATGGGCTTTATTCAAACGTAATAGGGTTCTTATTCTAAACGGTGTCTGAGTGAAATTATGGCTATTCATCCCGAGTAAGCAATATAGCTTCTAGTGGGCATATTTTCTCATCTAACAATGAGATTTGTTACCTATTTGTATCAGTGCCTTTATTGTCCTGATTTGTTTCTGATCTAATAATGTAAAATGTTCTCATGTTATTTTTACATAAACTTAACGAGAATGCAGACGGGATACGTAATAGAAAGTCGCCTATGGACATTTGCAAAGCCTTAGGAATCGACAGCGCGTCGCATATTTTCAAGAGCTTTTTTTGAGTTTTTTTAATACCCCGTGTCATAATTCGGAGAATAAATCAGGAAAAAGTTCGTTATATTTTGAGGGTCTTGTAAAAAAGAACTAACTGAACAGTTCCCCATTTGTATACCAAGTACGAGTAGTATGATTATTAAATAGGAGTTCCGCTCTTAGCATCTTGTATGATATTTAAATTTTTATGTACTATAATAGTTCATTGAAAAGTTACATATCAGTTCATGCCAATCATAGACGTCATGTCATGTCATACATAGATTGCATGTTAGAGGATACCATTTTAATTTTTAGATATCAATAGTTAAGTTTAATCTAAATGTGTGGGCGCCATCTTGGAAAAAGGGGTAGGCAAATGGTTTTTATGATTTGTAAAATAAACTATTGGTTGCAAAGTACATTTGCAACCATATTTTTTTGCAAATTAATTGAACTATAAGTTCAGATGTCCATAACGTAAAAGCACTATACAATTTCAAAGTACGTATCAGTTTGTGAGAGGTTTGAGCTGAGTATGTTTGTTACTTATTAGTGTTAAGTGTTACACGACACTAGGGACCAACTCAATTATAAACTACGTGCATAGAAACGGGCATTTTAGAATAAATACAAGACACTACCTGAAGATAGCCTAGATTATACATTTATAGATAAATATACATCCGAAAAATATCTTTATGGAGAATTGATCGCAAACCAGTCAGTTCCAATTAGCACAAACAAACACAGAAACATAAAAGATTAACAGAAAATTTAAAAATGGGAATCACAAGCTTTGGAATCATGTTCTACTTTTTGCAATGGCAGCCATTTTTTATCTGTTCAGATTGTTTCAACGTACAGATGCAAAAAATCGAAAGAACCAAATATAAAGTGCACGCTCATCGGCCAAGTACCTGGCCGGCTAGAAATAATTGCTTAGATGGCCACCTTGACAAATATAAGTCAGAAGATAGGTATCGGAGGGCGTTGACCCGAGATTGACGCCTCACGATCCAATCTATATACCAACTGGGCAACTTACCGGTCTTTTTGTCTCTAGAAGTACAGATATAGACAGAATTGATTCCAAATAATTATTCAACATTTTTTTTTTTTAATATGCCATATATTTTTAATATTTCTGTAATGGATTAATAATAAAAAAAAATTACAAAAATATATTTATTTTAACGATGAAAATCTTAAAACGAATTGTAATAAAAGCCTAACCTAAACAGTCTAAAAGGAGTTCGTGCCATGCGACGTAGGTCCAAGAACGCTAGGCTGCATTCTCGCGTTGAATAGCAATCGCAATTCACTGCGCGTAATATGAACCAACCTTCTTGTCACCGGCCCTTTGTCCTCTTATCTTTCTATAAAATAATAGTTATATTTATTGCCACACATAATCTTCCTGTAAGTAATATACTTTACATTTTAATTGCAAAAAGTAACAACTTAAAACTAATTATAATAAAAGCCTCCCTTAACAATCTAAAGGGAGTCCATGCCCATGCGGCATTGTGCCAAGAACGTAACCCACATTGTAAGTAATAACATAAATTATTTTCCTGTATTGCATGTCTAGTAGTATTTTTAATTTACGATTTAATTTAAAGAAAACTATCTTCTTTAGTTTTGTTATAATGTCACCCAAATATCGTATGTATAGGATTTCAATAGAGAAATTTGTTTTAAACCGATTGCAAAATTCCACCGCAACTAACAAGACCTGAAGCGTCTTAATATAAAGGCTTTTCATTGCCAAGTTTTATTATTTTTAAGCAATTTATAGTTTAAACTAAATTATTTTAGAGTTTTAATTTTGTTATCCCAAAGGTAGTGCGTAAATTTAAACCTTTCCGATCCCTTTAAAGAGTAAACTAAAAAGAAGGAAAAATCTAACTTGTTTTTTCAATTTTAAGCTACAATATACATAATCGTATACTCTTCTCAATTTATGTACAATATATGGATCATATCATATTGATCGCGAATAATTTAAGTGCATTTTATTTTGAGTCAAAAAAACTAAAGAACAGTTAAATTCTTTTGTAAACTTCTGCATAGCATTTAGGAATGTTTCTTGTGCTTATAGAGCTAGTAAATTTAGCCTATCAGCTTGTAAACTCCGCTTTTGTACTCACTTTGCTACAAAGGCTTCGCCGCAAAATAGCGCTATCCTGTTGGCTTCCGCTTCCAGTTCTAAATTAGGTACCGCTATTAAACTAGGCTTTTGCAACTACCGCCGTCAGTTATTAGTTAAATAAACTCCAGAAGACGTCTATGATAACGTCTAATTTGGTCCGATTGGTCAATAAATCAATCAAACGCGTGAATGATTTATTTGTAAAATTTATGTTCCGTACAAAAACTTGTAAATTAGAAAAAAATGCATAAGTGTGAAATTGCGTAAGTCTACGAATTGTTGTGCATAACTTTAACCTTGTAACGTATGTTAATCATTACAGAAATATTGATACAATTATTTGTACTAATTAAATATAATGTACATACTAAGTATTTCATATACTAATACTAGTATACATCAAGCAAAGCTAAATTTATAAAAATAAATGGCATTTTTTTTTGTGAGAAATTGAAAGAATATTCAATAGAAATATAAAGATATAAATTGTCAATGTCATACATATATATGTGATCTGACAGTGGCATAGAATAGAGATCGTCTCAAAATAATTTTATAAATTGCAAATAGATTGAATAAGTTCCCAGATGTCAGTTTCAAATGTGCCTTTTTCAATACTTAATGGAGTCATAGCAACTATTTTAGTCGATAACCTAAAAAAGACGAATTACCCTCGAGTTTTGTCTACTTAGCGACCATTAGTTACAGTGAATACACGTATGTTATATAAGGAAATCCAGGCGTTGTTACCGTCGCGAAACACGTAAACGAGCAATTTGTTTAAAAACTAGATAGTTAACAGGTGATCGATCAATAAAACAAATGGTTTTAGACAAAACCAGATCGGTTCAACACCAGCAGTCATGCAAAGAGCTACAAATTTAGACCACTTCCCGGACACGTAATACCAATTTGCGATAATTGCTAGTTATTCCACTGATGAAAACTGTTATAAATTTTAGTGTAACTGTTCCGCGGGATTGTACGTCACAACATTGGACGTAATAATTTTCATTAGCGGTATCTTTAGACGTTTTTTATTCCTGTTTCAATAAAAATTGCTTAACTTCATATAATACATTTCGTTTGAACGTTACTCAGCGGAAAACACTGACGTAAAGTGAAAAGAGCGTAGTGGTTTAATTTTCGAATCCCTGACGCAAGAAGACCTCCCTGGTAGAACATATATATATTTTTTACTGTGAAAGAGTAAGAAACGGGCATGCAGGCCACCTCATGTTAAGTGGTCACTACAGCCCATGGACAACTAGAACAAAAGTTCTCAAATCTCAAATAGAACAGAAGTTCTATTTAAGGATGGACGCGGATGCGTTCCTACTCTTGAGGACTAAGATGGTCGCCTCCAACAATGTGCATTCGGCAACCACATCTCCCCAACCGAAACAAAACACATGAAGAACATGCTGCTTTAGGGCGGGTTATGAGGATGGTGATGGTGCCGCCCCGAACGAGCTCTAACGGCTCTACCACCTTTTAAACATATCTTAAACAAAACAACATATAAATCTTTTTTCTTAGAAATTTTACTTAAAGTATTGCAATTGTTAGAGACGACATACGAAACAACGAACGACCAAAATATAAAAATACGAAAAATGCGATACATGATGACGCACTCGTTACTCAGTACCGAATACATACGGTTTGCTACAGGTTTACTCCAAATGAAACAACATTTTATTATCAGGGTGGCGGTGGTACCTCCCCTCTCGATCTACGGAAGTGCCACATTTTCCCCTTTCGAACAACAGAACCACCTTTAAAATTTTATTACAAGCCCTAATTAAAACCGACATCTTTACAACTCCAAGCCAAGCCAATAAATATGTTACTGAGTTAGTAAGAGATATCAGTCAGTACAAACATCAATTATTACGAGTAATAACTTCTAACCTCCGACATAGCGTTAACGTTAGTTCTCAATAATAATTGCTTGCATTACGAAGCGTTGTTGCAAGAACAATTTATCAAACAAACTATGCAAGGTTGGACCTTTTCTCACGTTTTTGTACAATCGTTTAGTTTAAGTTTAGCTCAACAAAAATAACAAATTTGAAACGAGCTGAAAATAAACGACGTATTTTATAAATTGTTAATTCTGAAATGTAAAACCTGTGGCTAAACTTCGAAAGTACCACAACTATGTCTGTTATTCCTCTACTTACTACTACTACGCCTAGTGTACCTTTAACATCAAACGTTTTAGTTAGGAAGGTGTAGTAAAGTGTACTTAAATGACACATTTTAACTTAGTCTTTAAGGGTATCAACGCATTGTATCGGACCCTGAGTGTGACTACAATCCCAATGGTACATAAATTTTTCATATAAACAGTGTAGCAAACAATCATGCTGGTCACCTGAGTAAGCGCTGTAGTCCATTGACATCCACATACAATCTCAATCAAGGCACAAGTCTGACCTCGTGACCTGACCTGTTACTCTTGAGGACTAACTCGCCTCGCTTATGAGTGTAGCTGGCATTCACTTATTAAAGGCTCAAGAACTATAGTTCGATCGGGGAGGTTCCGCCGCCCTTATATTGCACCGTAAAACAAAGTGTTTCGGTTAGACAGGTGCGGTTGCCGGTTAAACTTTCAAGCGAGGCGGCCATCTTAGTCCTTAGGAGTAGCAACGTAGATACGTTCGAGCTCAAATAGGATTTCAGTCGTATTTGTGGTTGTACGTGGATGTCTGTGGGTTGCGATTACTTAACATCAGGTTGTTTGCATGCTATTGCTACTCTTACATAAAAAAATCACAAGAGTTATTTTACGGCAGATTATCAGGGTGACGATGATATACCGCATAACATCTATAGTTATACTATAAAAATAGTTCAGTAACAGTTTACCTCCTTTGGTCCATTCGATATCATCAAATGACCAATTTTATTTGGCAAGTTTTTCTATTAATCAACTTTATAAATATTTCGGAGCTGTGAAATTGAGTAATTATTCTCTATTAAGGCTCTCATAATTCAACTCCTTCTTAATCTCTCTGAGAGAAGAAATTGACTAAAAACAAGTCTACGGCAAAGTACAATCTGGCGTCAGCTAAAGTTGAGTCACTTCCTTAGTATTTGTTTAAGTACTCAGTTTCTTGATATTTGTTTAGTATTTTCCTTATACTTCTATACTTTCCCTGCAAATTACAACACTGCTGTGCAATGCTGGGCCCAAAGCGCTTGCGGCTGGTACACACCTGTATTGTACGGGTAATTTTGTATGGATTACGGGCGAACAAAAGTGCTGTGCTTATATCGCCGCTAGAAGATGGGAGCTGACATTATGTCTGTGTATTCGTAGATAATACACAGATGCGAAAATATACAATATTTTAGTAAATTTACGGCGTATTTTTTTTTTATTGTGAAAGAGTAAGAAACGGGCATGCAGGCCACCTGATGTTAAGTGGTCACTGCAGCCCATG
>DWON01003070.1:0-18888 GCA_018251015.1 Phocides pigmalion okeechobee
GCAGTGCCAGTAGCGGTGGCTGCCGACGGCGCACCACGCTGTCAGCTGGCGCACACAGCTGTAACTCCTCCAGAACAGCAGGACTGTCCAATTCACCGCGCAGTACCCTTAATAGGTACTTCGCCAGGGCTAACTCCCTTCGTGTTTCTAGTTTACTGTATCCAACCATGCCTATTACAAATAACGCAGGATACAGCAAAGGATAGCCTGGATAGACTCCATACATTTTTAGGTATAGGAACCTGGTGAATTTATTTTGGATGCGTTCCATCATTAATTTATACTTGATCTCACTTGGAGCCCATACAACCAAGTTACACTCCAAATGACTCCTTACCAAGGCTTCGTATAAGGCGCGTAAGGCATCGAAGTTAGTGAAACTTCTCGCTTGCCTTAATATGAAACCGAGGTTTCGGTACGCTCTTTTGCATACCTCGGTTATATGGTCTCGGAAGTTGAGATCAGAGGTAAATCGAACGCCCAGGTCCTTCACCTCTGTAACACGTCGCAGGGGTTCGTTCCCTATGTGATACGAAAAGTGTCGGGGAGCTCGGGTGCGACTGAAAGAAAGCAAAGAACATTTTTCGATGTTGAAGCGCAGGCTATTCCTGCGACTCCACTCGACAACTTTGTCAATGTCTCCTTGCAGTCTACAGTGGTCTTCCGTGTCACCTACTTCACGGACCAACTTCAGGTCGTCGGCATATAACAGACACGTAGAATCTTGAACCACCTCCGGTAAGTCATTAATCATAATAATAAACTGGAGGGGGCCCAGATTACTACCTTGATTGACGCCTGATCTCGTCTCGTAATGTTCCGAAAGGTGCCCGCCACAGTCGACGTACTGACGCCTTTCTCGCAGATAGCTGGCAAAAAAGGATAGCGTGTGTGGCGTACAGCCTACGCCGGCCAGCTTCGCAAGCAGGATGTCGTTATCGACGGTGTCGAACGCCTTCCGGAAGTCAAAGTAGGCGACATCCACCTGCCCCCCCGCATCCACCGCCGGCACCAGTCGCGTCATCAGATGCAGCAAGTTGCCCGTCGTCCCACGTCCCGGACGAAAGCCGTGCTGCGCGTCGGACAACTGCGCCCTTACCTGCGCATACAATGCGTGGTGGATGGTCGACTCGAACACCTTAGCCGCCGCACACAAGATGGCCACCGGTCTGTAATCACTTGGCTCCGGCCCACCCTTTCCCTTCGGCACTGGTACCACTCGGGTGAGTTTCCACCGATCCGGAAAGGTCGCACTTGCCAAGCAAACATTGAATAGGTGTAGCAGTGGCAGAGTTAGGACTAGACGGCAGTCCTTGAGGATGTACGGTGGGATTCCGTCCGGTCCTACTGAGCGTTTCGGCGGGAGCCGCGCGAGCGCACGAGATATGTCCGCCAGAGTGAGACGCGCCAGATGCACGCGCGCGCCGCTCCCCACCGCTGCGCTCGCCGCCGACACGTCAAGCAGCGCCGGTTCCGGTCTGAACACGGAATGGAAGAACCGAGCAAGTTCATTCGCACAGTCCTGATCTGAAAGAGTACGCCCATTTTTAACTAACTTACAACCGATATGTCCGAACACACAACGGATGGATGGTAATCCTATCCAAATAACTATACGACAGATATACTACTTCATAAAAAGACTATTGAAATGCAATTTAAATTAAAGATCATATAAGAGGGCGATGGAATGGAAACAAAGAAAGATTAAAGAATGAAAACAATACAAATGTTCAATATTGATATATTGTAAGGTATAAACAAATAAACTATCTAAATGTATGTGGTCTGTGTATTGTGAGTCATCTACAAGTTATTTTCTGCTGGGAAATATGAATCAAACAATATTTATAAAGAGCGATAAATTCGGTTTTCGACCTTTGCTATACATATCTTAGACTTAACTGATAACTTATCCACATGAGATTTCATATTATATACGTATGCGAGTAAGACTTATTTAAACAAAGATAAAAATAGGAGGTATATACGATATGTCTAAAAGAAGTTTTAAAGTTTTTGTAGATGCTAATGCACTCTACCCTCTATTTTTCAATAAATAGCATATGTAAAACTTAGTGAAACAGGAGTGGCTTCGCCAAACGGATGGGTCGATCTAATTTGCTCCTTATTAGTCTTCCACCATTCTATTTAAATTTTCAATATCTCATTTTTCATAAACCAATACACTCTACTCTACATTCGAATTGCGATATCTTTTTTTAGATTTGGTGCCGGCCTCGAAAGAAAAAAGGATTCTTCGTTGTTCGTTTATCTATAAAGAACATTTTTTCAGGAGGTGTCAAGTAGAAATGTATATTAAATACCTACTTGGTCTGCATACAAAAGAACATATAATAAAACACTATATACCCCATTTTTTATAAGGTCGTACTTCTGGTTGATCAAGATTTTATTAATATAAAATAAAATTTATTAAATATTTTTTTAGCTGGCAGTTTTCCAATACATTTTTACATTAAAATATCAAATACTTTTCAATATGTTTTTATTTGGACCAGTTTAGCCGAATAGGAATGAAATAATTAGAAAATAACGTTTTAAAATAACGTAAACTTCTGGTATAGTTATGTCAATAAATGTAGAAAATAAGAATTATTTTTATAACCGTTGGTGACATAGACTGTGACAGTTTAATTTAATAAACAAAGAGGTTTATAATGAATAAATAAGAATTATAATGAATGAATAAGAATATGTCATTTATTAATAATTTACAAACTTTATTACATTAATTGTGGAGGAATTTTTATAACACTATTTTGTTAACGGTTTTTTACAAAGTGTTCATTTGATGACGCGGGTACGCTTTTTACTATAGTGTTCATTCACAAGTAACGTCATTACTATTTCTTAGTATAGCGTCACGATAAGACTTCACACGATGTGGTCATGGTCTCCATGAATCATGATTATATTGTTCGTAATTTCGTATCCGTACTCAAAAATATTAACCTCTATGTACGTGAATGGTAAGAAGTTTTACTCGTCTATTGTTAAGATTAATTTACGAATGTAGAATAACTACTTAAAAAATGTGGTATTTGTTATAGATATTTTAATGAGGTTATTTTTATTTTACCTTTCTATTTCATTTGATTAGAATTGATCGTTGGCTCAGGCTAGGGAATTGTGTGGAGTCGTAGTCCGGTAGTTAGATTTTTTACGATATTGATTGTTTCGTGGCTCGCTTGTACTGAATACAAATAAATTACCTATTAATTGACTCTAGTTTAATTTCCCAATTGTTGCTCTTGGACTTTGGCTAAATGACATAATTTTAACATAAAACCCGCATGTGCGCTCTATTATCTGTAAATTTGAGTTGACTTTGTATTCTTGGGTTGAAAAATTTACATAGTTTGCCATAGTTTTTCTTACATTCTGCAATAAAAAAAATGAATTACCATGATTGCCATAGGTATTAATCCAAATTCATCGCGCTTGTCCATCTCAAATATGTACGTAGTCTACATTTCATAACAATACTTGTTGTGAACAGCTGGACCGATTTTGACGGTACTTTTATATAAAGTATTTTTTTATAATTAATAAACGTTTAAAATATAATTATCAATACTGTTTTCACAGGTGGTAGAACTCTAGTTTGCCCGTGGAAGTACCCTCGTTTCTCATGATTTTCAGTGAAGCATTTTTTGTTTAGGGTCAAGATGCGTGGTTGACGGATACAATTACAGGATAATTTATTTAGAGTAGGAAAGCATTTGCATGCGTCCTGATATTAAACTTCTAATATGTTTGAGGTAGTATGTACATATCCATAGACCGTAGGGACAGCCTGATATAAGGTAGTTTGCTGGCTCGTTTGCTACCCTTAGAACATAAAAAATGTGCAGACATTGTGGTGCCGCTCAATAGTTTTTGTGCGGACTCGTATTATGTGTCGTAGCGGTACTGAAATAGACGGTGATGTAGTAGCATGTCGATATTACATGTCGATCAGTCAGCTGCCAAATTACTAACTTATTTAAGACAATATAGAATCTAATGAGTTGTTCGATTGGGTCGGGTATAATCAGTTCCTCGACAAATATTAAGATTACGGAACTAATTTTCGAGCCTAATAGTATAGATAACGGCGTAAAGGTATTAAGTAGTAGTCTTTAAACGCAGTTTTTTGCCCTTAATGAATATCATTTAGAGATTAACAAATAAACAAAAACATCAACAGTATACAGACAAAGTCTTTGAACAAAAAAAACATGGAAATAATAGAAATAAATACAGGTCCTAATACCAAAATGTCCCTATACAATTTCAAGGAACATTGATATTTGACAACACCTTTTTTAAATACGTCTCGTACACACATTCGTTTGCATTCAAAACTTACCTTGCATTGCAATTTACAACAAAGTCACCTGCTAAAAAGTATTTGTATTATCTAATTGCTTTGAAGTCGAACGTGCAAATTACAATAACATTTGCTATGAGCGTGACTCGGCGTTGCGTTGTCCCATGAGAGTCTTGAGGCCGCCATGTCGCAACTAAATGAAGTCCGTTTAGTATTTATTGATGCGTTAAATTAATTGAATATACTCCACTACATACAGTGTAAGAATGGTAAAGTTAATTAAAAGCCGTAGAATAGGTGGAGTATTAGATATTAATAATCGTTTGTTTAACGGTGAACAGTGAATGTAAAACATCTTGTTCAATAAGGTTCTTAAACGTGCGTGAAGTCTACCAATTCACACTTGACACGTGTAGTAGACTGTGGGTTAAGTCATCTTATTCTGAAAAGAGCTACGAGCGCAGTAGTGGGACAGAAATGAGTCGATGATGGGTAGGTTGGTTAATCTTGTTTTTCAGTCTCGACACAGTGACGTCATAAGTTTGAATCTTATGTCTGGGTGTACACGTCTGGGTGTATATGTATACAGTTTTATTTGTAGAGTATCTAACTTCAACAAATTACCTATTTTACCTATTAAATTGCAGGTAGGTATAAGGATTTTAACTAGAGTCTGATGATAGTGGCAATACATATTCAGTTTGAATAAGGAATTCTCTTATTATAAATTTTAGTGCTATATTTTAGTTTTTTCCTGTTTTAACGCTGTAATTACTATAAATTAGTATAATTAATGTATTGTTTCGAAGTATGTTTGAGTATGACGACTTGCACATAATATACCTAGCTTCGTGATTAAAAATTTATCATAATAAATGCGTTATATCACCATTTTAGCTCTTACGTTATATCTTCTAGTACGTATGTATAAAAATTGTTATCACGATTATACGTGTTTCAAGGGCACAGGAGGTATCTACCTACCTATTTATGTGCTATGAACAAGTAATATATCTATATGTACAATTGAATACGTTGCAGACTTACTAATTATATTTTGTAAATTGGATGACATTAGAACATTATATTTAAGTACTTATCTTGTCAGTCGTTGCCAAAGTATATGTCTGTTTCCCATAGGCACAAACATAATCCAAGTTTGATTCATTACCCGTAAAAAGGTACTTTGCGTAAGAAATACCCACTCATTTACATTAAGGAAAAATAACAATCTATTGTCACGGTTATGATCAAGTACTTGTATAGTAAGCAATGTGAACACGTAGATATAATTTGATAATTCTACCCGATTGTTTCAATCCAAACTTAGCGAAGAAACGACGATAATATTTATCCAACCTTCGATAGCATCAAAATATAGTTATCGTACATTAAACTTTAACTAATGACATTCTCTCGTTAAATACATAATAGGAATAAAAATATGAAAGTATAGTTAAGGATCAAATGTAACAACATGCTAGATAAACGCTCTGAACAAAAATAAAATAATTACAAAAAAGTAAAACATTTTAATTTATTCGCTTTAATATAAAGTTATATGTAATTTCTTTTTCACTTGATAAAGTTGGAAAAGGAAAATATAAACGCGTAATTTAAATAATAACCATATTACATGTTTAATTAGAAGCGATTAGCGGAGGATCAAAATTTAGCAGTCTGGTCTTTGAGAGCAATGTTGGGTGAAAGCTGGTGTTGAAATGAAAGTAGTTCTGGCGTCAACACATCGGTCCGCGGGCCGCAAGCACAGGCCATTGCAGGTTATGTTGTTGCTAGGGCTACCATCTGTTTGTAAATTTATATAACCATCCCATTATTACGATATTTCCGTATGGAAATCCCACCATAGGGATATTTGTATAAATTATGTGTAAAATGTTGTAAAAACTCAAATAATCATTCAGCATAAAAACAAAAATATAAGATAATCATATTTGGGTAAGTTAAAAGTGAAATTTTCATACGCGACGGAAGTCCAAATACGATTTCTAATCTATAAATTATCGCATAGATAGGTAAGCGCATTAGTACATATATTAAGGCTTTTACATATTTTTACGTTACGAAAAGGTTATTAACCATAAGTGAAAAAATAAAATACATCTTATTTCTTTTCCTTGCCTCAGAACATATACTCTAAAACTTCGTAAAAATTAGACATTGCAGAGACAGAAAAGATGCTTGTATAGATAGAAGCATTATTCACATTATTTTTATTTTTATATATGACGGCATGGCATCATTGTATAGGAGGTATTTCATGTTTATTCTTAGTCACTTAATTAAAATACATACATTATGTAGGGATTCCTAGAATAGCAAACTACTTCATTGGTCATTGGAATGTCTGTTGTGATTTTTGGGCGCTGTGGTACGAGAAAACCTTAATACTTGTGCTTTCACTATATTTTTTTCAAAGGTGTCTGAAATGAGCAATGCACAGTTGTCAGAATGGTGGACGGGAACTAAACGACTCTTATTCGAAAATGAAACTCTTGCCAAAAAGTAGAATGATAAAGCCAAGATGATGAATCAAATACCCAGGACTCCTTAGCAAAATAAGTATAGCGCAACCCTATTTGTCGCATACGACCAGTATGACAACTTGTCGTTTTCTCATCATTTCACTTATTTCTAGTGTATCCAGTACACCTACCCGAATATATGTATATGTACATATATAGAAATACATATTATGTCTAGTTAAATAAAATTATATTAAAATATTTTTTTGTGATATATATTTAACATTAAACTTTATTTTTATTTATTGGCAATGGAACTATCAAATGTTTCTTTTATTTATTTGGTTGAGATCTATGTACATAGACAGTATGGTTTGCCTTAACTAACGCGCCGCAGAGTTTCATTCAACAACATGAGTAATGTAATGTGTATGGCGGACATACTGCATGGTTGCCATTTACATACAGTTTCTGTTTTACGGATTACGTAAAGCCTGTTGAAACTCATACTTTGTTGTAATATTCGTTGCGTATTTGTGACTTACTTAGACTTGTATACGTTAACATTCTTACAGTGTGATAGAGTTTACGGTCGAATATTTAAAAATGCTGGCTCGATTTACATTATAATGTTTCAAAATAATAAAAAAAAGTATTCTTTGCAATACTTCCATTGCTTGTTTGTCTTAAAAATGTGTAAGAAAAGCACTGGATACATTTCGAAATTTTACCATTACAATGCGAAAAAAATGTGCTCTTAATGCTTCTAAAGCGGTCTATGATTTGGTTTTTAGCATATTGGCACAATTATAGTATCTCCAGTCTAGAAAATTTAAAGTTAAATAGATAGTGCGCTCTGGTCGCCCCGTTACAGTTAAAATCGATATTATCGACGCTTCTTACTTGTTATGAAATTCATGAAAAAATTACCATTGACAAAAAACATTTATCAAACATTATGTTCCACATGAATTCGTCTTTGCAACTCTCTATTAAAATGTAATAAAACCGAACTTTTTAAAAATTACGAATAATACTTCTCGTCAGTCACTTACAAGAACGGGCAAAGATTACGGATAGAGCATGGACAGGCTCCAGACTGGAGTGAAACTCGAATTAAAGCGCGATAACGGCATTTTATGTGTAAGGTAGTAAACAATATAGGAAAGGTACAGATCATTATAAGTTTTTACTGCCGAGTAAAACCTTTGATTTTGACCTTGAGAGATTAAAGCAAGAAATTTACAATGGGCCCAATTGATAAAAAAGAGTGATCTTACATCACCATAACGCCAGACCATCCACATTGCAAGAAATTAGTCAAAAATAAAGTGAGCTTGGCTTATACACCCACCCTGAAGGTTAATCTTCTAATTTTCACTTGTTTCTTGCTCTTCATAACTCTATGTAATATGTGTATATGAAAAGTGCTGTCAACGTGACTCGTCGCAATTTTTAATCAAATATTCTACCAATATTAAATAATTAAACCTAAGAATAAAAAAGTATTTATATATTGAAGACCTATAGTTTTATAATCAAAAAAGAAAACATTACGGAGACAATGAATAGTTTAATCTTTACGAAGTTTGTGTTCTTACATAACTGTTACAGGTCTTGCAAAATACCTTTGTATCTGCTTCAATGCGCTTCAAATTCAAGAATTCAAACATATGAAGTCATGCAATTTTCATAAACACATTAAACCTGTTTATGTAATCTGCACGATTTCACACAATTTTCAAGGTAAACTAAAATAGCAGTATTTTTGAATACTTGTCACCTTAAACTGGAGATAAAGAAAATAGTTTTGTATTATTGAAGAACAAGCAGTGGATTTACGAACATTATGTCATGTCTTTTTATTAGAGTATACAAACGTTTATATTTATTCGCTGGTGCTATAACGGCGTTTTATTTTGGGAGGACGCTCTTCTCTTGTTTTACCGGCTAAACGAAGCTTCATCACAGAAACGGGTCACGGAGATAACGACCGAAAATATTAATTGAGGCAATGAATGTAAAATGAGACCGTGACTTATCAATAAATTTATTTATTAAAGATGACCTAAATAAAATATACTCCGCATGCAAAAAGTAATGTTCTTTACTTTTAAACGTAAACTCACTTATTTTGACTCTTTTTGTTTACTTGTTTATTATGTATCATATTTTCAACATAAAAGTGTTTAAATTAAATTTTATAGTATTTGAAATAACATATTTACTAGCTTTTTTATTTGCTCTTTTCTTCTTCGTTAGCAAACGTCAGATTTAAATTCGTATATCTATGTCACTCTTACAATTACCGTTAATCTGATGACATTTTATGTATTAAGATTGATCAAGCCGTTTATGTCGTACAGACTGCCAAAAATAATATCCTCTTATTGTAGAGTAGAAATCACTTGAAAATTGATGGAAAACGGTAGTAGTCTGTTAATTATAATAAACATACATTTGTTTGTTTGCATTCATTATAACAAAATATTTGGGGATGTGTGATTTTTTAAATTCGATTACTGCAGAAATAATATTGTAAACTTCATTTGACTACGGAAACCTTTGTTGTGTAATGCAAAATGGCTAACGTCTCAAATTATCCAATAAAAAGGCTGAGATGGTACCTGAGATAAAGCAATATGTGCTAAGTTAGTAAATTTTATGTGAGCATATGTGCCAAAACATCGTTCGGATTGGAAAATAAATTACCAGATAATACAAAAACAGCCACTGTTATTACAGAAATCTGAAAATAAGATATTTCTATGGGTGTTGTAGAACGAAATAGTGTAATAGTTGTGCTACGTAGTCCCTTTTAGATATAGCGAATACATTTAGATTATTTTCAGGAGCTCTTAACGTTTTCAAAAATGAACAGTTGTCTATTTTGTTTATTAGCAACTTTTATGACACGTATGAAAAGATTTATGTTTCCCAAGGGAATTAAATTCCATGTACTTATTCGTGACAAATAAATGTAATTTAAAAATTAGAACAGGACGAATTAATGGATGTTGCCGTGGCAAAAGTTCGTGATGTGACCTCTGGTCTTTGACCGCCCCACGCTACCCGTTATTGAGCTACTTATCGTATTAGTCAAGAAATAACCCACGTCAGTAATTAAACTGGAGATTGTACTGTATTATCTATTTCATCAGCGTACATACCTGAACTAAACGCAAAAATTAATTTACTTTCAGTTTTATTACCAACTTCGGTGTTAAGTAATACAGAGATGTTGATCTATCAAGTTATAATGGGAACTATACCGTTTTATATGCAAAAATCTTGTAACTAAATTTTGTTCGTTATTAAATTAGTCTTTCAGTTAGATATTCCTTTTCATTAGTACGTCACAAGTGCCCACTCTGTACCTCGGTTTGTTTATTTTGGAAAATTATTAATCGGTAAAAAAAAACAGAAATACCAGTATGAATACCATTTATATTTTTATTTAATTATGTGTTTAGCATGAAGCCAGCACGATCAATTATTTTCCTAGGCCAGCTCAGGAAGTTTTAACACGAGTATACTCTGGTATTTGTGAGTTATTTGTCGTTTAATAAAAACCACGTTTAATTCACTTAATTAGATAGACTAGAGACTCTTGGTTATAAATACAGTCTGATCTCATCTGATAAATATATAGGTGAATCTTGTTGATCATCGTGTATACTTTGGGTTCTCAATCTTTTTCTTATTCATGTGCTAGCTTTGTTTGATTTATCTTTTATCTTGTATTTTCTTTATATATTAAGCTCTAAGTAATTGTAAAGTATTAACTAATAATTTATTACAAAAATTAACTGTTTTTATTATTTCAAGTTTCTTGCAAAAACTACTAAATTGATTTTAATGAAACTCTTGTTTGTAAATACTTACTATTGGATTTAAAATTTATCTTACATTTATATGACCTCGCTTTGATATTTTGAACGAGAGGTATAAAAAGTGCTTTAATTACGAATATAAAGAGAGTACCTACCATTTTAATACATTAAAATTGAGATAATTTACCTCACAAACAGGTAAAATTATTAGATAGTACGTTATATGTATTAACCTAAGTAGCAAATGTCCGTTTGATTACATTTTGGTTATGATCAATGAATAATTGGAAGCCTACGCACGAAGTCATATGCGGAATTTAGTACCTATATATTATAATATCTTAATTTTACGCAATTTAAAAAAACGAGAACGAAAAAGAAAGCGAGTTCCTACTTCGTGTCGCAATTTAACTGAGCGTAGCCGGCAATTTTAATTTAGCAAATTCTAACTACGTTTTATTTGGTACAGCATTTGATCGTCAACAATGATATTTAACCATTTATATATTTTTAAATAGTTTGTAATTACCTATTGTATATTAAATAAGCAGTGACAGATGAAGATAGATTTATAGATTTTGTATAGACAAATTCGAGAAACGTTAGAAATACACGAATAAGAAAAAAGGAGGAATATTAAGAATATACTATGTTCAACAAGATATATTACATATTCATTTGTCAGGTGAGATCAGACCTTATTTATACTGAAGTGTGATTCCACTAAAGTTTATTGAAATGTGGTATTTTATTAAACGACATCTAACTGTGAATATCTTGTGTAAAAAGTAGGTATCTATGTTATATAATGTACGTTGGTATAGTAAACATTGCTTCCATCATATTTATTTTATTATCATCATATTTCTATCACATTTTCTCAACTCAGGAGGCTTGATCCGTTATTTGATTGAAGTCGCAGCAATGACCGCTTTGTTCACACACCGAGTTATCTTATAAATGTAGTTGATATTTTCTATTGTCTTACGTTATTTTCTCAACGTGTATGTAGGTACCTGAGTCATCGTGTCAATCTAGTGCTTCACAATTGTAAGCAACACTAGGAACATATTATCGTAATAATGATTATGTAAAATATATTTTTGAAATTGTTTATTACGGGGACCCACGAATAATTTCTAAATACGACATTTAGAAATTATTCCAATATATTGAATTTTCAATATTTGTATTGAGAATTTTTGAAGTTTTTCATCAGATCTATAATTTAAAATAAGTCTACTTTCGACAATAAAATAATTATTATGAACATCGGATCAACGATACATAAATTATTTATGTAATTTGTGAGGCTGATTAGGTATATGAATAAAGGCTTGCGTGATAATTTGCTAGCTATGCAGTGTTTAGAACTAAGTAACCACTCTTCCACATTGAAAATTTTATGAAAATTGATGAACATTATTTATAAAAATTGAATCACCTAGTGATAAGTCTAATTTATCCACTAATTAATCATCTGGCTGTGACATCACAGTGAGAACATAACACGATGTGCATAATGTAATCTATGCTACTCACATAATCTAAATTGCTTGGGAAAGCCAAAATACTTTTTAAATACACACATGGGTAAGCTTTTGGGTGTTTATTTACTGTCATAAAATACAGTAAACAAAATATAATCAAAGGAAAGATTGTAGGTATCTTGTACTAGTTATTTTCCACAGCACTTTATATAACTTAATGGTACGATTGCGAGTTTTCATAACATGGGTCTTGAATATGCATCCCTGGCATGGAATCACATTTTTTTGAAGTTATGTGCATATTAAAAATAACTGTATTAACGGTGAAAGCAAAAAACGAGGTTTTATAAAATTAGAAGTAGACTATGACGTATTTGACCTTTTTCATTATTTTGCTTACATATTGAAGTATTTAGATCGATTCTCGTTGGTGTTTTCATTGTTTAAATTGGTTAGACGTTTATTTTGATTGGACTATCAATATCAAATGAATACTATCTATTAACTAGAATACAAGCCCCACTAGTCTTCTCACGATTTGTCTTAGTTTATTGTATTGATTGTATAGATTTTGTTTGTAAACATCACCAGACTACAGATCATGTGAATGGCTTTTAAACGGTCATGCTATTTAAAATGTTGAGTAATGAATATGAAAAAAGTAATTGAATCGATATTTTCTTCGTGTTATTTCTTACAGCTGGAATGTCGCATGTTGACCTTACCAAGGTTATAACGCCCTCAAGGGTTTCGATCAATAAAAAGTAAACGTAAAGATAGACAGACATGAGGTTAACACTTAGGTGACTCAGGTTTAATAGTGGTAGGCGGCATAATCTGAATAAATTTTAGTGTTTTAGTAGGTAGAAGCGGTAGAGCTATTGCCATATAAAATATTTCGGGTCTATGGCGTCACTGCTGCAAGTGCGTGAGTTCAAATCGATCATAAATTGCGACTTTTACGTCCAACACGCACGGCAAGCATGATACGATCACATTGTACCCGATCTTTAAATGTTTGCTAATAATTTTGTGAGAATGTAGCTTGTAAAGTTGTAGTCGGCGACTAGTACGTATTTTTAATCGCGCACGCAAAAAGAGGGTGTTATTAGTCACTAGCGTTTGTCTGTCTATTTGAGATATCGTAGAACTTAAGCGGAAGGGTCGATTTAAATGAGTTTTTATTTAAAAGGTCTTTTTATTATAGTGTTTTCTATTTGTGTCAAATAAAAATCCGTTGAGCTCTTTTCCAATTCAAATGTTTTCCAAGAAGAGGTAAGAATGTAATTCATACGATAGATATTTCCTACTTGTGATTGCTCAAAATATATTGTATGCACTAACCAAAACCAATGTAGCAATAGTAGGTACTGTAAACATGAACTAACGCGATCAGGACAAGGTACATAGTATAATTATACCTGGATATTTTACAGAAGGCTTGTCGTGTTCAGGCACATTAGATAAATCTCGATGAATAGAAGCCGTGGAAATTAACCTTGATCTGAGTGATCGAGAAGTATACTGTTAAAATATATTTATTAATAAGTAAACTGCAGCAATTATTTATTTAATGCAGTTTCTTTAGATAAATATTGCATTTTCTTCTGAATCAAAGGGTGTATTAAACATCGGTACGGTACGAGCCGATAACCATAACAATAACTTGGATCATTAACCAGAGAGACACAGTGCGGGAGAAGAAAGATGCTTCCCGTTAATCTTCACAGCTTAACGGGAAGCGCATTGTGGCCTGCGGTCATTGACTTGCGATATTTATATTAATGATTTGTTCATTTTTTCTGTACATACAAAAATACTTATAAAAATGTTGTTATTGCATCAATTACACAAATGTTGTTTGTAAATTACATAAAACTTTAATTCTTTAACTAAGAAAATGTGGATTATTTAATTGAATTTGGTATTTTTTATTTTCTGATTAAATTGGACACAGTCTCTAATTTTTATTATTTATTTAAGAAAGCTTGGTTACTCAGACGTAACTTAACTTTAGTATTGGAAATTTACTCCTTCTTTACTCTATCAAAAATATGAGTATCACGCACCCAGATGCAAATGCACGGAAGTATGGTCGATGAACAGACGTCGATAGTTTGGGCGCGTCGCTCCAGCGGAGGTACTCGACTGACCCCGTTGTAACCGGGCACGGTTTCACTACTTTGCAACCACTGACACTACATATTAGACGATAACTTTTTAAATTTCTCAGTTAACACACAATTATCCAAAATGAATCCTCAATTAATACATACCTAATTGTTAAATATTTTCTATACAAATATGTAGTATATAATTTTAGTCATATTATAATTATTTTTCAGATTATCATTATTGTAATTAAAATACTATATAACGTCGTTTATGTTTAAATGCTTATTAAATTACGTAAGTTTGGTAAGATGTGATGTTACCTCTGTGACAAACCTTTTCAATATTCTAGTTTTAAACTACGTTATCTGCAATGATATACATAAGTAGATAATACAATGTAAGCTTACTGCAATACGAACGGAATTCAGTAGGTAATTATGACAATACTTAGGCGTACAATAAACATGGCTCCGTTTGAGTGTAAAGATTAAGAAAGGATCTTAATTTGCATTTATACAAGTTATGTGCCAATGTTGGTAATTAGTATCTACTCTATTCAAGGTTACTTATATTGTACGTTATCGACGTCGCTGTATTTTATTCTTACTTATTCATATGGGTATGCCTCAAGTATCAATGTAGGTATGTCGCGTTAGTGAATAAGGTGTCTGCGTCGTATTAAAATCGAAAACATGGCTCGGTGTTTAATATGTTTGACATTTTTGACGTCTCGTTCAAGTGCATGGTTGTGGGTCGTAGGCTTATCAACATGCCTACCGTACGAGTAGATATCGTCAAATCGGAAATCCGGCCACGTTTTGTTTTTTAGAGCGTAGCTTTGTCGTGTAAAAGTGTAGGCGTTGATGGTCTGCGATCCCATTGATAGAAGGCCCGCAATGGCGGCAGTCCCATACGTATGCACGACGACACGACAACTGAATGTGTACGCACTTTCTCCAACTGAGTACGCTTCACACGTGACATCAATGTTCGGCCCCATTCTACATCATCAATACAACTGAGAATACTTATTCGTTTGGATTTTCATTTTTATTACGTTCGTTTATTTGTCAAAACTTGATTTGCAAGCTGGGTCCTTAACGTCGGAGAAACATATTTGTTTAGGATTTGAATAGATAAAAATCTACGTAATTTAGTTATAAGTATATATGATCAGCATGAACTACTGTCTTATGGACTACACGCTCTTTTGCTACATTGCGCATTCAAATAATAATACAAGAAATAGGTACAAAAAGAATTTTGCGGTAACGTAGACTACTATCGAGATAACAGAAATATTAGCTGACAATTCGGGTGATTACCCGATGATACCGATATAAATTACGTTGATTGGAATTTCTACGAATAACACCTGTTTGCGAGTATTGCGACAGCTATGTCGTTCCGGCGGCGATATGAAACCGGTTCTGCGCGCCGCGGCTTGGACGGACATTTACCTGACACCGTTGCCCTAGTGGTACTAGGATATTACCGCTAGCCTTACTATTCCTATTGATTTAACGAAGCTATATCCTGCAATTATTATTATACTAGTCGTAAGCATAGCTTACTGGTCAGCTGCATCTATGTATGTCTGGGAAATATATGCTTAGATGCGTAATATAAATTACTTATATATATAGCAGTACGTTATTTGAAATATTCAAGGTATAGACGCAGTCAGAGTATGAAAGTTAAGGTTGATTTAAGTAGTTTTCGGGTTTAAGAAACTTTAGAAAATAATGAACTTGAAACCACTTTACTTTTATATTAAAAAAATAAGGACAACACGAACATGGAGAGGATATAAAATTCTCAATTCTCTATTATTCATTTATAGAAATATAGGTAATTTTGCAATTAAAGAATCTACTTGGTTAAAATATGCGTGGATTATATTTTGTAATATGTATAAAATATGCGCCTCGCATAAGTACGTCGTATTTACCAAATTACTGATAAACCATTTATACCATTTATAAATACACAAATAGGTACATACGATATGAAATGGTGTTTATGATAAATTGTATGGAACCACGATATCGTTTATGTACAGTGAAACATTGTAAATTTACTTAATTTATGAATGATTGATTAACCATACTACTACTTACTACTTCTACTTAACTCCCTTATAAGTTTTTCCCCTTTTTGTAATAATATTTTTATTATAAATTTAAACTCTGCAATCCACGTTAAGTTTCGATATCTCTGCTCATGAACGTAGTTAACCAATTCCATTTTGAAAGGGAGGGCTACCCAGGGCTGGATTAACCCTGTATGGGCCTGTAGCCAATACAATTTTCGGGACCCTTTTCTTTACCTACTTTGACTGACTAAATCATATGATGTATTTTTTTGCCTTCTACCCACATTCCTGAATACAATTCCCGATATAGGCATGGATGACGTCCTAAGGGCGGGTTCAGACAGCGGGCGCAGCTCACGCGTAGAGTTTGATTCCACCCTAAGTCTAGGTGTTTTCCATGTATACATAAAAAAATAAACGTAACTCAGTTATTTTTAATTTAAAATACCAAACGCAATAAACAAAAGAAAAAGTGAAGTAATTTCACTACCTTCTGTTCATTTAAATATAAGTGTGAGAGTGAGCAGTGGGCCCCTGTCAATCCTGGGCCCCTAGGCAGTTGTCTACACTGCCTTAAGGTTAATCCAGCTCTGGGGCTACCTGAAGCCGTGCACAGATGTTTTGCTACTATTGAGATGTTTGTCTCACATCTTTCCATTAAATTGTAAGAACTGTATCACGCTAAAGCAGGAGATGCAGTGGTACCATTTCCTCGATTGAAAATACTATCTATTACCACACGTATATTCCTATATTAATATGAAACATATAATAATTTTCAGGTGCTGGGTATTTTATGTATGGCGTTGGGAACTCCTTGGGCGTCGACCTGGTACGTGTTCGTAGCAGTCACCGCCTTCATAACCACGCTTATGTGGAGCTTCGTCTATTTCCTCAGTATTAGAGAGGCCTTGAAGATACCCATCAATTGGGTTTTGTCGGTAAGCATTTTTCATTTACACTTATTACTGTAGGCATTTTTATTGTCGGCAGGTAGGTAGTACGTACTAACACGCGGGTAGCTTAGGTAGCTAGGCACTTATATGCCCACATGCATTCCTCATATAGGCTTGAAGTTTCATATCTGTTGTGGTCCAGTTGTTTTGTTACAATAACAGCACACGAGCGTGTGAGCTACTTGATGTTAAATGGTCGCTTCTGCCCATGGAACTTGACATGAAATTATAGAGAAGTCATGTCCCATCTGATTTCGTAGACAGATGTGTTGCCATTTTGCAGAGGGAAATGTAACAAAAAAAACAGTAAAATTTGTTCAAGCTGTAATGAATTTTAACTTGTGATATTAAGCTGCAAGAAATATGAAGCTATTAAAGCTACCCTGCGAGATATTATGAAGAAGAATAGTCTTGTTTCAGAGTAATTTGAAAGAACTAGTAATTTTTTATTTCTTGCTAGAGGAAGCAAGCAAGCTAGAGCGCTGCCCTACTTTCTTCTTAGAGGAAGAAAGTTGAATAGTGCTTAAATTTCACGAGAATTTCGTATAGTATCATCACCCTTTCTCAATTATATTCCGAAATACGATATGTCGAAAGTTTTCTTAAAATAAGGCTGATTTGGAAGTAGTTAAAATCTACTCATGGGTGACGTTGATATTATTTTTTTTATTTTTTTTAACTAAAACTGTGAGTTGATATATTAATAGTCTCATAAAGGTCTGCAAAATTACATTCATGTTTAAATATTTTCAGGAATTAATCAGCACAAGTTTGGAGACGTTCTTCTATTTAATCGCTTTCATAGTGATGTTCACATCTGTATATGGAAGCTACGGTCGGAACGTTGCGGCTGCGGTAATTTTTTTTTATTATTATGAAAGAGTAAGAAAGGGGCATGCAGGCCACCTGATAATAAGTGGTCACTGCAACCCATGGACAACCACGTCCAATCTCAAAGAGAACAGAAGTTCTATTTAAGGATAGACGCGGATGCGTTCCTACTCTTGGGGAATAAGATGGTCGCCTCCAATAATGTGTATCCGGCAACCACACCTCCCAAACCGAACCACAATACATGAAGAACATGTCGCTTTACGGCGGGGTTTGGGGGTGGCGGTAGTGCCGTCCCGGGCGAGCTCTATCACCTTTTAAATATTTTTGCTTTAAAATTGTGTTTATTTTAAGTGACCTAGAGACGATCAAACATAGATGTACAATATTTCCATTATGGGATATACCCAACACCTTAAAAGCATATGAAGATACATTCTTTAATTAGTAATAAATATATGTGCCGATTTAGATGAAATAAAACTTGTATTTTTATTAACCTAAAATAAGGTATTTAGTCGTTTTTAGTTCTAGTTCAAAATTTGTCTATATAATCTTTTTTATTTATTGAAAATGAAAACCTGGTCTGTTCAAATTTACAGCTTGATGTATAGAGTATAACATCGGTGGATTAAATGCAAAACTAAACTTTATACTTCATGAATAATAATGATATTGTTTTTTTATATGTATCTTACGAGGGTGCGTTTTTAAGTCCGCGGAATGGCGGGGTTGGAGGGGGGATA
>DWON01003071.1:0-18886 GCA_018251015.1 Phocides pigmalion okeechobee
TTCTGTTCTATTTGAGATTGGACGTGGTTGTCCATGGGCTGCAGTGACCACTTACCATCAGGTGGCCTGCATGCTCGTTTCATACTCTTTCATAATAAAAAAAAAATATTATAGACGCTTATATATACCCACCCATACGAGCGTGCAAATTTTATAACAAATTCAATATTTTATTTTCTGTTGTACTTTGCCATAGATGCAATGATTGTTTCTGCATAAAATATTAAAATGGTCAAAGATTAGATATTACATGCCACTTTGCCTAGTTATTCGTAGTCGCGATATTCTCTTAAATCCATAATGCCGTTAAGGAAAGGTAACAAATACCCAAAAATCCAAATTATATCCTTTATACGATTAGTAGGATATATATGGTAGAATGTCTTGTCAATCCTTACATTGCATGTTAAAAAATGATTAATATCCTACATGTGTACTATAGTGTTAGCTATCAAAGATATATATTTGAACCCTAAGAACCCTCCGGAACCCTACGAAAGCGTAAGTAATCAATTTTATTGAAAATAAATCGTTCCCAAATTTGCCCTACAAAACACTTATCAATATTTTCATGATACCAATATAAAATTGATTATAATTACGACTGAAAGACTACTGACGAAAGACTGTCAAGAAATTGGACGTTGCAAAAGGATTTTAGTGCAAAATCTTAGAGTTGAGTAAGTAATAGGAATATGCTGGGTGCATAAATAGTTCACCAATATGACCTCTTGGACCACTTGGTATGTAGTAGTAACGGCATTAATGTTTTATACCGGGTGCAGGTTAACGTATTCCCGTCTCAAACATTGTCGACGATTGGTCGAACAGCGCGCGAGTGTCCGGGACGTGAGCTGTGAGCAAATGGACAAAGATACATATAAGCAAGGTTTTGCTTTAGTTTTTATAAAATTCATACGGTACCTTCTGATTATTAATTAGGGGCAAATTAAATTAACGTAACTTTTTAGTAGAATATTATTATTCACAATATTCGAAAAAAACCTAAATCGATAGATTTCTGGTTCCAATAAAACAAATAATGATGAAAGAATACAATACCCAAAATCATTTGATTACATTTTTCTTATTATAGACAAATGTATGCAGATAACCTCTTAAAGAAAGAAATAATTTTATATTCATTACTTATATATTTCTAAACTACCATCTATATGTTTGTGGAAAAACTAGGGTTACTCCACCGTTACCCTCAAAATATATTGTGCAGTAATTATTTCAATTGGAGAGTCAGAAGCATTTACGTACAACCTTACATCGAACTTCAATTTATCATCGGTTATGACAACCACCTAACACTTAGCCTGCACGATTATTTAAAACTCTAATTAAAGAACACGAATTATCTAATGAAACATCAATTTGAACACATATGTTATTCCTTGCAAGAATAAATATATTTTCTGTACCGCCTAATTCTTATAAGTATGCTTATTTCTTTTTTATTATTTTTCCTTTTATACTCATTTCAATTAAATTCTTTCTTCCTATTTCTATTACAGTCTAGTATAAATAGTGTAACGTCCGTAAAAAAGACAACACTTCTGTATCTCTCGAAACAGTTTCAGAGGAATTGAGATTCGTGGGGCGCTCCTTATATATGTATTCTCCTCGGGTAAGAAACCTGTAAACTGGATGAAGCCATGGTAGATTTTATAGCGGGTTTTACGACCGCCTGTCTTGATGTACGGGCTAAATGTTTGAGAATCGAATTACTGGGCAAAGGTGGTCCGGTAATACTTAGGTTACTTTGCTAAGCTCTATAAACATTATTGTTTCCTAGGAATTTAAGCTGTTGTAGTAAAGAATAAACGTGCGTTATTTACATAAACAAAATTCGGTACCATTTGATAAATATGATATGGATGTATTCAAAGGCGAAAATATCAAAATATTGAAAAAAATGTTTACACCGTTTTTTACTCCACTGTACAATGCTTTAATGTCCAGTAAAACTTGAAAAACGTAAATGAATTAGGATGTTCAAAAACATATTAGGTTATATAATTATGGATATGGCACAATATGTATTTTATTCAGGTTGGAGTTGGATGGGTGACCATTAGTAGCAAATTTCAACCTCGCTGTTCTGCTTCAAAAGACACATTAAGTAGTCGGTCCTAATTGTTATCGACACACCACAATCGTTCTACCTTGTCCAAGACTCGATCGGTAAATTAAAGACACCTGACAAACGGTTTGGTCACTAATCTGTAGAATAAAAATGTGATACAAAAGACGGAGTGCTAAATTATTTATTTCTCCACCGGTCAACCTATACTTTGCGTATGCATTAGAGCAGCATATAGTAACTCCCATGCCATCTGCAGTTTTGGGTAGAGACCTTAGCCCAAAATTGGAACAGGAAGGGGGAGCTATCAATGTATAATATAAACAAAATGATAAAATGAGGCACTCGAAACCCAAAGTTAATATTTTGCAGATTTAAGAGCGATTCAAATCGAAAGATGGCGAAGCAGCCAACAGACGTGAACAAAGATGAAAAAAGTTTGAGAATTGGGAATGGGAGATGATTACAGTACACAGAATGGAGTTGAGGCGTTTTTATGAAGTCGCCTTTGTAACGTTTTCGAATGCTTCCCCTTGGAAGTTGGAGAATTTTATGGTTTAGTCCGGATTTGTTATACTTGCAGAGAAAAGTTTAATTCCCACCCAATCCCTTAATTTTTAATGTTCTTTTGTGTACAATTCGCCTTAATTCTTTTCTATTGTGTTAGTTGTTGAATTCTTTAAACGCTAATAAGTTTTATTAATGTTTTTTTCGCAACACCGTCCCATTAAACTTAGTTTATTTTTAAATTTGAAACAATTTTATGAGTCGCAGTACAATTCGGTTTTCTACGCTTTTAGTGAAGTTTTAAAGATTTTTTTCAACATTTTTTGAATAAAAACAAATTGACGAAAAATATCCTTCTGTCAAAAGTGTGGAAAATGAAGTGTCTTGTTTTTACGTATCTACTATCAATTAATTGACTGAGAGACATCATTTAATTTAAACCAGTGCCTTTACAAGCATTAAAATTTGAGCAGACTTTTTATATAATATCTCTAAAGTTGAATAGGACGCGAAAGGGCGTGATTTTTTTTAGTCACAGGTACGATAATTGTTGTTTAGAATTCTACTTACAGATAAATACAGTTGAGTAATGAGAGTTTTTAGATTCATCCGGATTAGTTTACAATGAATACCTTAACACCTTTTATAACAAAAACTTTATACAATCTATAGGGAGTCCGTGCCCTTGCATCGTAGTAGCAATATCGCCTTTCACATTCACGAACGTGATAGCAATACAGTCCACTATGCGAGATTTGAACCAACGTTGTTTTACCGACAGCGTCGATCAAACGTGAGACTAATTTGAACCTTTTTTGATATTCGGATCACTGGAACCATAAGTTTCAAAGCCAAGCAGATCAAATACAAGTATTGGATTTATTAATTAAAACAGTCAAATCAACATGTTAGAAATTCATTCACTACGGAAAAAAGCTCGTATTCATTGCCAATTATATATCATATCAAGTCTTTGTAGTCTCAAGTCTCAAGTCTCAAGTATATAAATACGTACAGACAGAGACAACGCACACCTTAACCGACAAACTTACAATTGTAACCTAAATCGAACCTGATTCTTTTTGTTTATTACAAGTTTTAAAAATATCGTAAAAACGATTTTTCCACAATCAAAGCCGCAGGCAAAAGCTAGCAGAGTGTGAAATGTGTCGTAAAGATCAGATAATTAATAATGGCAAACCTACCCCAAATGTACATGTACATTGCCGATACTCTCCAGATTAAATTAAACTTGCAGGTCTACTAAAGAATGTTATCGAGGTTTATGAATATTCAAATCAGGTAATCGTGTCTGGTAAATAGGATTAATTTGTGTCAGCTTCCCGACGTTACTGGCGCTATTTACTCGTCGGATGAAGTAATATTATATTACGGGTTGGGAGGATACTAAAGTACCTTCCGCCTTCATTGGGGCTTATTAAAGGCATTAGGGACATGAGGCTAAGGCCAATTTTACCTGTTTATCTCAATTAGGTACTTACTGAGCGTCTGAACGTTAAGAATTATTTGTTATAGTATTTTTGTCTCCCTTGACACAAATAAGAAAAAGACTTAATTCGAGATTTAAGATTCAGTTTTACGACACATACATTTATTTCATTGAATAACCAGCTTAAAATGCATTATAATATATTAAAACTAAATACATACAAAAGTAACTTACAATATATCAAAAGTAGATAAATTATAACTCCTCAAGAGCTACAGTATTCGCCCTCATAATCCACCGTAAAAAAATATTTTTATTCCGTTGGAAAGATGCGCTTGCCGACTACACTTTGAAGCGAGGCGACGATCTTAGTCCTCAAGAGTAGCATAGATACGTTGCTACGTTCGAAGTCAGATTGGATTTCGGTCGTGTTTAATTGTACGTGGATGTCTATGGGCTGCAACTACTTAATATCAGGTGGTTTGCATGCTCGTTTGGAACTCTTATCACATAAACAATTACAAATGATGCAACAATTTCAGTCTTTAGGAGTAGCAACGTATACACGACATCAGATAGAACTTTATTCTTTGATGTTATACGTAAATATATAGGGGCTTCAGAGTCCTTTTAACATCTGATGACCTGCACGCTCGTTTTCTACTTTTATAGAAAGTTTAATAACAATCGTTTCAAAAACCTTTTACATATAGATGTAAGTATAGAACTCCTTAAAATTATGCATTTTAAACAAGAAAACAGACACTCAAATTTAAAAAACGAACGGTAACTGTACAAATGGTACCACCTTGTTTAAGTGAATTCCCAGTTTACTTTAATATAGCTTGCTATTGGTTACCACAGTTGCGGTTTCAATACTTTCCTCGAATAAGGGGATGAGTATTAATTGTAAAAGTTATACGCGTGTTGTCAGAACTAATCCTGGCGTGAACGTGTCCTCCACGTTCAGTAACAAATCTTGCTACTAATTTCACCTCGCGCTGTTAAAGTAGAGCTTTATCTTCTATGTTTACTTTCGCTTCGATCTGTAGGATTTTACTCAGTTATGATTCATTGTGCCGTAGACCATACTGCCAACTAGACTCTTATTTTTATATACTCTCATAACCCACCGTAAAGCAACATGTTCTTCATGTATAGTGTTTCGGTTGGGGAGTTGTGGTTGCCAGACACACATTATTGGAGGCGTTCTATTTAAGGAGGAACGCATCCGCGTCCATCCTTAAATAGAACTTCTGTTCTATTTAAGAAGACGTGGTTGTCCATGGGCTGCAGTGACCACTTAACATCAAGTGGCTTGCATGCCCGTTTCTTACTCTTTCATAATAAAAAAAATAAAATAAAATAGGCGCTATAGCACCGCTACACCCATTTCCAGCGCAAAGCAATTCTTAAGTTGTGGTGGATTGTGTGGAAGGCTCACTATAATTCTGGTCTTAAGCTTGGAGCTTAGTAATTATTGCGAGTTCTTCATAAAGTTCTCAAAGTTCTGTAAAGTCCAATCCAAATTAGCCATGGCTGATTATCGCCTAACCTTTCTAATTTTGAAAGGAGACATATCTAGGAATGGCAGTTAACTTGGACGCCAACTAAAATTCTAAGCAATAACTAAATAATATCTTCCATGTACGTCCAAGATGTCGAACGAGCTCCTCCTAAAGTATTCCATAAGCACTATTACAGGGGATTCGTCCAAGAAGGTGTACAGAACGCTATGCTTGAAAGCCGGCGATGCTGGCGATTCCTCTGGTGACCATAGGCGACAATTACTGATCCATCAGGGGCCCGTCTGCCTAAAATATATTCGTCTATATAAAATGCCACTAAAATTAATCAGGCAATCAGGCTTGCTTGATTAATGCTCAAGAAATTATAATGTTTGCCATTTGTTGCCAACGAGGTTAGTTAGAGACTTGACAATTATAATAATTACGATAATCGCACAAATTCATTAGGTTAAGACACGATCTTGTGATCATTTGTGTTTGTTCATGACCAAATTGCGTTTGAACGAACCATAGATTTTATAGTAAAAATATCTTGATCGTCACGAGACGCCCGACAGATATAAAATATTGAAATAGATGAAAAGGGAATGAATTTATTGTGTATGGAAAACAATAATTCTCTACCATTAGGTATATTATATAATACAATTTCAGACCTCATTATACAATACCTGTAATTATATAATTACATTGAAATGACATTTCTATACAAATTCTTGCATCAACGAGGTCATAGGTTAAAAGGAGGAAATCCTATCAAAATACAAGTCATTAATTTCGTGACTTCGTATCTTAAAATGTATCAAAAAAAATGATCAAAAAGATATTCTATGTTAAACGGCTAAAAATACAGAAACCAAGTATAGAAATTTTATTAGGCGTACCAAAGACGTAAATAGGGTGAAAAAGATACTAATTATACTAATTATTAAAGATAAATATAATTAAAGATAAAATAGATAAAAAGTTGTAAAGTTATTGTGGCACAATAAGCAAATTATCTTTTAACGAAACATAGTGATGTGACATCGAGCAAATTGAGTTAGTCGAGAAAATCATCGCCCGTGAAGCGAGTTTTTACGTCAGTGACAAACTGTGAAATCAAAAAATAAATATCGATAAAAATACTATGAAAGCGTACGGGTTCTCGCATTTTTCAAAATTAAAACAGTTAACACTTTCCCTGCGGCTACAACACAGCTGTGTATTGCTTGGCGCAACGCGCTTGCGTCTTGTACACACCTATGTTGTACGTACAAATCTGTATGGATTACGGGCGAACACAAATTCTGTGTTTACGTCGGCGTTACAAGACTGAAAGCGGAATTTAAGTCTGTCTATTCATATATTGTACACGGATACTAAAAATTGCAATAATTCAGTGAATTGTCACAACAGATTACAGCTCCAGTTTAGTGCCACCTCCCGCAACGCTGACCCAATGTATGAGCGCCGTAATTAAAGTGTTATAGAACATGCAGTTCCTTGATTTTTATATGATTACTACCGTCCATCTGTAACCAACTCCATATAGAACACGAGTCCTTAACTGAAGTTAATGACAAACATAATTTAGCAGTGGTACTTTCGTAGGTGACGGTAAACGAGTTCTACCACCGTCAAACAAATATGAATGGATGTATTAAAGTAGATATAGGCTCTGTTAGAATAAAAATTAATTAGGTCGTGCTTCTATCAAAAACAACAATATAAACAATATAAATGACCGACTGCAATTTTTGAATTCAAACAATATTCTTACGATATAATCAAGAGGCACTTGAAATACTTGAAAGCTGGAGACTCGGTACTTGAATTCGAGAATAAGCAGATCGTTCAAGAATCATTCTTCGGCATATCTTTTAATCAGGACATTATTATATCCGGATTCCATGAGGTGGACCAAATTACCCGCCAAAAATGTGTTACGTTTTTTTAAATGACTCGCATACTCTTAATCATTTTATTTTAAAATGGCCGCAAACCAGCTTGCAAGCTATGTTAAGTGTACTTTGCAGACCGTACACATCCACATCAAACTATTATTTAACAAGAGAGGTACCATTTTCACCTTAGACCATCCGCAATGAAAAAAATATTTTGTTTCAGTTGAGGATTTCTAGTTGCCAGCTATACTTACAAGAAAAGCAACTTTTTAGTTCATGAGGCATTTTATTGATGCTAGTTGACATCAGGTGACGTATGCTTGTCAACTACTATTCTCACATAAGAGGGGCAGAGTCTAACTAAACTCGATACTCGATAATCTAATCTTACACCACTAACTATATCTAATGCAATTTGTTGAACACAATCGGTGTAATTTAGTGTCGAGATGAATCTCGGTCAAGGGTTAGTTAGTCAAACGATACGCCCGACTGGCTACATTTTTTTATATATTATATCTGTATATTATAATCTTCTTACGATAAAATGAATTAGAAAGCGTGTAATTGTAATATTGAAATAGTTCATGTTTTATTTTTTAGAAATGTGAGTTTATTTTCTTTGAGTTATTTATTGTATTTAAAATCGTTTTTTTCCTCATCAAAATAACCCACTGTTGGGTATGAGCTGGATTACAGAATGGAAAGTGCCAGGCTGTAATACACAAACCTGACCAAGTGCAAATTATCTTCTACCAACATCTCACCACTTTTGAGTCAATCGATTAATATCCCAGTGGGCGCGGGTCAATGAGAAGGCTTAGGTCGTAGTCCAACGCTGGCCACGTATGAATAGGTAGACTTTTCATAACTTTGTGCTATTTATGGAGAACCCTCATGCAAGCAGGTTGTTTCACAATGCTTTCCTTAACCTTTAAAGCTAGTGATCATAACACGCACACTACTAAGATTTTTTACGTCGCACGCACTAGAGATTCAAACTTCGAACTCCCAGTTTAAGAGACCGTAGTATTACTAAGCTAAATATTTTTATGATAAAATTAAAATGGAGGCAATATTTTATCAAATTCCTATGATACGATAATATGATCATGGAAATACTAGTTAATTTAGTAATTAAAAGAATTATTGTATATATTTTAATTACTCAATTAATAAGTATTTCCATAATCATAATACTTGTTATGAAAAGCAATGTAATTTCTTTTCTTCGTCGTGAAATGTACTTTGCTGACACTAAAGTTCTAGCGACATCTACGTGATAAACCAGTTAAGTTAAAGCAAAAGTAAATTTAAGTTCATCACAAAATAAGGAGGTACCTGCATGATAGAAAACTGTATTAATATAATAAAACAGAAAACTAAAACGCAAAAAATTAAGTTAATGTCAAGAAATATTATAAACGTAAACAACGCCATCTATAATCAGTTTTAAGGTACTATTTGCACCAAGTATGTATACCCATATTTCGCAATAATCCCCATCAGTCAGGATGGCCGAGCGGTCTAAGGCGCCAGACTCAAGGTTAACCCTTGCCCGTTAAACGGGTATGAGCTGTTCTGGTCCTCTCTGAGGGCGTGGGTTCGAATCCCACTTCTGACAAAATCTTTTTAATTTTTTACATAATACTTTTAATAAATTTAGATTAATTTGTAAAATGATTAAAATTTACTTTTATAATATTTTTTCATAGTGTACAAATAAGCATATTAATGGTAGAATGTTATTTACATTTTTGAATAATAATGAATGTAGTTTTTATGTCTTATCAATTTTTATCTTTAAAAACGAAAACTTTGTTTTTGTATATTAATATCGATATAATATCTGGTTAAAAAAATTCGCTGTTTTCGTATAATCCTCGGTAGTATAGTGGTAAGTATCCCCGCCTGTCACGCGGGAGACCGGGGTTCGATTCCCCGCCGGGGAGGATTGCTTTTTGTTTCATTTTATTATTTCCCATAACTTAAATGTTGATAAAGACCACTTTTGCGTATTTTTTTCATTTAAATTGTCGTAAAATCCTTTTTTTTGTCTTTTATCGTTAAAAGTTATTTATCGTATTTTTTATTCTATATACACAATATAGAAAATTTTCAACCCTTTTCGAAATACTTTACTGTTATGTACCGAAAACAACAATTTTAAAATATTCTTATATTTAAATAAGAAATGGTGTGTAATTAATTTACACGCGAGTAAGAAACTCAACATCTTATTCTATCATCTATCAACGTCTAACAGGTACCACCACCGCCCTCATAATCCGCCGTGTTTCGGTTGGATAGGTGCGGTTGCCGATTACACTTTGAAAGCGAGGCGACCATCTTAGTCCTCAGGAGTAGCAACGTATCTACGTTCGAGCTCAGATAGGATTTCGGCGGATGTTTGTGGTTTTACGTGGATGTCTATGGGCTGCGACTACTTAACATCAAGTGGTTAGCATGTTCGTTTGCTACTCTTTACACATAAATAAAACGACTTCAAGTATACGACGGTGAGCGAAATGCCACTTGGACTTATTGACATTTCTAACTGAAACATTTTCTTTCGAGCATGTCTCCATTTCACGCAGAAACTGTTTTCAATATTCATAAATCCTTTACATTTTCTTGTGTACCAATCATAAATACGCTCAAGAAAGCCTGTTGCACGTGAAAACGTATTTGCGTTTCAAACAATGAGCCATTCCTTGACATCCGTGTCAGTGCAGTGGCTTAGAAACCGTTTGCCAACCACATAAGGTTTGCACGATTTTATGAGCACTTGGTCTTATTTGAGAAGCAAAACTGCATTTAACAGGTGTTTATTGTAAAATACATATACGTTACGAAATTCTTTACACCAAAACACACGTAAAATTTGCGATGGAAGATATTGCTTGTACAACAGGCGGTTTTATCAGTAAATTAGACATTTTACGGGACAGCTATTGAGCGGTAAGAAGTGTTACAATTAATATAAAAGATACCAAGTATAAATACTTGGATGTACAAAAGTATAAATACTTATTATTCATATAATTGTCAGCAGATAGAGTGAAAGAGGTAATAGTAGAAGGTGAATAAGGAAAAAGGAGGAAGAGATAATAACTGTGCAACGAATAAGCGCAGCGCTATTGTTGAGAAGGATTTTCTGTAGAATGATAAAAAACAGGAAAGAGTTAAGTTAAGAGGAAAGGTAGTAGGGATTAGAACGAAGTAATTATTGAAAGTGATATTTTAAATAACCTTCAGATGGTAGCCATGATAGATGTCCTCGAGTAAAATTTTGGCGGTGATTTTTCCCTAATCGAACTAAATTCTAAAATAGTGTATTTTGTGATATTATTTTTAGTTGAGCACGCAATGGGGGAATTGCTCGTTGTATCATATTTAAATGAGAGCAATCAAGCAAAAGTCAAAGTAGTTGTACTACGTACCATCTTATATTAAAGATAAAACAAACATACCTGTTTCTTCCTCATCATCAATTTCGTTGTCTTCCTCCATCGATCTCCCTTGTTCCTCTTCACTGACGTCATTGCTTCCCGTGAGGTAGATAATATTCGCTTCTTTACTGTACTTATCCACATCCACATTGTTTTTTTTAAAACACATACCACTGGCCACATTCACATCACCATTGAAATCCAGGCTTTCATCCAAGTACGAATAGAAATTCTTTTGTAAACAACTCATTGACGGTTTCACTGTACACTTGTTCAAAATGTTATCCCACAAAGAATTCCCAGTCCGAAAAGTCCCATTTTGATACACATCACCGAACAAAGCGTTACCCGATATCGCTTCCACTATCTTCAGTCTTTTAGGTATATCATTTTCTATTTGTTTTACGTTATCGTTCGTTGAATTGTCACTACACTCAATTACTCTAGCACTTATAAGTAGAAGTATAAATATTGATAATTTCGTTTCGAAATTTGAGTTTCGCCTAACGTCTCTCGTGTTAACATCTCGACCTTCCGCCATTGTCACTGCATTACTGTTATTAACAATAGTTTTGTTTCCTTTAAATATTTATGTTTACAGTAACCAAAGGGCATTACTCTGCCCAGTGGCGCATGTACACATTGTTTCCATTCTCTTCGGGGTAAAGTAATGAATTTTAATGTTTGAAAGTGTGTCGTTCATCTGTTGTTTCGCTTGTTTCACATATCTTCTCATCAGTAAGTGGTTTGTTTTCTATCTCCGAATTCACGTTGACATCTCATCTGCAATCAATGGAAAGATCGTTGAGTAAATTACACGTGAATTTCGTACTACTTTTATGATTTTAGAAATCTTTTCTTTTCTAGTCTGTTCCCGTATTTAAATTTTCTTAATTTAAGTTAGGTTTATTATTCTTTCAGGCTACTAACACGTAATAAGTAAAAGTACAGTATTAATCATTGTTGTTATAAAAGCATTTATCATAATTGTTATTTTATACAGTTATCACTTTACCGCTTAACGATATTAATTAATTTTAGTGTACTTAAATATTCACGGTATTTAATAAGCACATGTTATAAATTATTTATAGTAATATGAATCTTGTTAGCGACTTTCGTCTATGCATATAAATTAAAAGTTCGAATGATTTCATTGTAACTGTTTTTCCGTACTTACAAAAACCTTTTGTAAATTAAGTTTATTTTATTATTGGCAGCTCTACTTTTTGAAGTTACCTTCTTGGAATGGTGTTTATGACAGATGAGGGTAATTTGTCTTCAGATTTTTTTACAGTGCTTAAACGATAATCTAAAACGTTTAAAGCTAACGTAAGTAAATATCGCGCCTTTGAAATAGAGTCCAATTTTGATGAAATCAGAAAAAAAATGTGTGATCAAAAACTACTTTAGTTACAGCATAGAGATAAATATATTTATTATTATTCAACAAAAAATCGTCCAAAATACACCAGAAAAATACAGTTTTTTATAATCTGTTTCTGTGTTTAATATACTGAAAGAAAGTTTTATTGTATCGCTATAATAGTCGAATAAATTTTATTTAAATACTACAAAAAAATATTTGTACATAATTAAAAGTAGCTAAATTCACGGTATCGATTTTTCGTGACGGTGTGCGCGTGCGATGTAAAGATTTATTTTCATAATTTTTCCCTAACGCGCCTAAAGAAGTACAACTAAAAAAAAAATGTCTACAGGCTTCAGTGCAGAAGGTGACTTCCGTGCTGTACTGTGTTATTTTTCCAGAAGAAAAAAAACAAGTAACACTCGCCGATTAACTGTCGCAGAGTTCATTTTCCCTGATGATGCTCCGTTTTGGGGCGAAACACGTGTTGGTACTAATATGAGTTATATGAGGTATATATTTTTAATCACATCACGTTTTCCTATTCGGGAGGAGTGGATCCGGGAGGGGATCCGGGAGGGTGGGCATAGTGCTTGCTTTGAAATATATACTATTATAAATTGTGGTGGCGGATTGTTGCAAAATAGGTTTTAAATACAACTTAATAGCATGGATTGCCGCAAAGTAACGCTTGATAATATTAACTATCTTAAGTAAGTAACAATTTACATCAGCAGACAATTATTGTTGAAACCAAGCATTGAATACCGACACGACTATAAATCGATTCAGAACCAAGACACGTTTCAAATGAAAGCGAGAACCATTTTTGAGCGGGAATGCGGGCGCCATTTTACATTTTAATCTTCTGTATACGTATCAGATTTTTAAGAGCTCATTTTAGTAGAAAGTTATGTAAATTTTATCTATGGTCTAGAATAATTTTCTTATTTGTAAACAAAGTATCTATAGTTGTATGTTCCGTAGTTTTGTAATTGTTACAATAATATTTTGATCTTTTTTCACGATGGAAGAGTAGGACAAACGAACGAACATACGATCTGGTTTAACAATAATAATTATTTATTTAGGTTAACAAGCCTTTAATTTACAATTTAACGGTCGCCTCGCTTGTATAGCAACCGCTCCTCACCAACCAAAACACAAGAATTGTTTTATAGTACCTTGTGACAATATTATATATTTTATTATCTTTTAAGTCATGGATCGAATATCATATAGATAAACCACTTTTTTATTAAATAAATCAATCAATGCTTGTACTCTAAAACACTGTCAAATTAAATTTAATTAATCAAAAAACCACAGACTAAATAAGATAAGAACAATAATTTGTCAATAGCGTTTTTATTTTTTTTATTAAATATATAATAATGAAAATATAAATTTTATTTCTTTTTTGCGTATAAAGCTTTTCTGTTGTCTATGGGATTTTAAATTATTTTCCATAAAGTGATTATCCATTCTTAATGGACATAAGTTGCAAATGCTATGTTGTAAATGATTTTACATGTGTCTATTTGAATAACAAATAATTATTTTTTTTAATTTCATGTCAGTTCAGTCGATGTTGTAAATGCTTTTATGATTTGACATTATTTTGATATTTTGTAACGCCATTTCTTGATTTAGGAAAAGTAGTATTATACTTGTTGTATTTCTTAATATTGTGTATTTGTTATCCAAACCATCCAAACGTTGATACGTTCATCCAAAAGAAATCAATTATGAAAGGCTTCAAATACATAACTTTCTATTAGAGCCGTTATTTTTAGAGATAATTATCTATTTGAGGCCTTTCATAATTGACTCCAATCCATACAGAATGAAATCAAACTAATTAAGTTATTAAAGAAAACATCGATGAATTACCATCTCCTCGTAAAATATATTGTTTTGAAGGCGTTGAAAGAAACTCTAAAAGCACAAATATTTTGCACACATTTATACAGCACATGCTTGCATTTTAAAACCCACAATAATATGAAACACAGCACGGCTTTTTACCAAGAATTAAATAATTTGGCACCTTAATTATGATCATATTAACTTTGAAATAGTAAAAGTTCTAAAAAACAAATACATAAAATAATAAAAATAAAATAAATGAATTTCAAAAAAACATTTTCATTTTATAAGGCCTGTATACACTCACAAGGTATCAGATACAGTTTTTCTTAATCCACTGCTGGATTGACTCAACCTTATTGAGAACATCCGGCTTGCCTTATACTATGTTATGAATAATGTAAAACTTTGGTCAAGCCTTAACTATTGTAAAGAATATGAACGTATCGTACGAATATCTACGTCACGAATGATTTTGAACTAATAGTTTCGCCGTGACCACGAGCCAGGCAACTGGTTCGAAATATCGGCAATCAAAAACCAAAAATTGGTTATTGTGAGTTCCCGGTACATAGTAATAAAGTAAATACGTAGTTAAATTTTATCTTTACTATAAGATTGATTAAAGTTGACTATAGTATATCTGTAACAATGAGCTCAGTTATAGCTTTTGGGGGAGGGAGTATCAGGTTTATAGGCAAAACATTAATTAAGTCTTTTTAAGACATACTTTGGAGAAAAACTTTTTTTTATTGTGAAAGAGTAAGAAACGGACATGTAGGCCACCTGATGTTAAGTGGTCACTGCAGCCCATGGACAACCACGTCCGATATCAAATAGAACAGAAGTTCCATTTAAGGATGGACGCGGATGCGTTCCTACCCCTGAGGACTAATATGGTTTCTTCCAATAACGTGTATCTGGCAACCACACCTCCCCAACCGAAACACAATACATGAAGAACATGTTGCTTGACGGCGGGTTACGAGGGTGGCGGTGGTGCCGCCCCGGGTGAGCTCTAATATTATTATAATATTCTTTCATAATAAAAAAAAACCTAAATAAACCTAATCCAGTCTAACCTCATTAAAGTTAATAAAAGTAGTACATAATAAAATGGGCTGAACTCGTTTAATTTAGAAATATATAATAAGATAAGATATAAGATTTTATTTTAAAACATACAAAAATAAATAAATAAATTAATTAATCGTAGGAAATAATACTGTTTAATATTTATAACTTATGAACTTTCTTTCTGCACACTTTCACAATACTTAAATATGATAAGTTGGAATCGAAATAAATGAGGTATTTACTTATTTTTTTATTTAAATTTTATTTCCCTGTCTTGTAAATTTATTACATTTACAGTAGTTTTTTTTGCTGAAACTTTCATTTATATATTTTTTACTATATTTATAATATACTAGTGAGCTACTAAATGACATATTTAAAAGGAATAAATAGTTTATTTTATAATTTCCCTTAAAATACTTTTTTTATTTTACATTACTTTATTTTTCAAATACCTAACGATTTCGTAAAAAATAACAGAAAGTCATATAAATAAAATAAATAGAATTAATTTTGTATTTTTATCGATAATAATAACGTTCATAAAAAATTAAAAGCATACTCAACGTACAAACACAATACAGGTCACATAGATTATACAGAAAAAAACAAAATTGGATTAAGAATTTAATAATGGAATAGATTTAAATTTAGAATTTTATGTGAAGCTTAGAAATTGAGAGAATTCAAACATGGAACAGAATGGAAGTTGGAATCCGTTGACAACCATGTTTATTTTTTCTTTAAACACGACGATAATCGTTCAGTTCTTAGTTGGAAACCGCGACAGACTGGTTAGTGAGTGACCAACAGACATACTTATAAGACACACTTACTCTCGCTTGAGTTTCCTCGTACGTGATCCCTAATATAAATGCAAAGGCCTACGTGTGTTCTCGTTCCTATATCACGAATTAATTTCATAATGATATTTAATACTTTCGTTTTATTTTTTTGATGTGTTATACGCGCAGCGGTCGCCATACGGGTCTATCATGCAATGGTTTTCAGGTTCGATTCCAGGTTAAGCAAAGATTTTTTTTGAGAAGAAAAGCAAATGAGCATGCAAGCCTCATTTTATGTTGTCGCTGCAGCCTATGCATATTTAACCTTCGAAGCTTAGATGTTTGCTAGTTATTGAGTTAGTCTCTGTTGGTCTACAGAACGAAAAAAAATAACGGACAGACAGGCAGACAACAAAAGTGTGTATAATTTCAGAATTCCTTTTTTTCCAATTACTTCCATTATATTTTTAAATTTTATTGTTATTTTTACTTAAGTCTCTTATTCTAAAATTAGAGGACTTATATAGCGCAAAATAACGGATATAGATATATATATATATATATATATATATATATATATAACCTAAGTAATCGAAAGACCGTCCTTCCCCATGCCGCATGTTTCCTAGAACGTTAGCCGCATTCCCGTGTTGAATAGCAATCGTAATTCTCTGCGCGAGATCTCCTTTGTCATCAGCGGTATCGATCAAACGTTGGAGTAATTGTTTGAAAAATTTTTTGGTACTCGAATCCCTCTGACCAAAGGTTTCGAAACCAAGGGGAAGAAACACGTAATCACAATACAATAATAAATTTTATTAATAAAGCGGTAATTATGAAGAAGTAATAAATCACTGTTATTTGAAGACATTTTTAATAACACGTAGATAGATACGAAGTCTATATAAAAATTGGTTACAATTTAACAAATACGCAATATGACACACACCACTGGCCACTAGATGCGACAGCATCTGATCCGTTCCGCTTTCAAGCGCGTGCCGAAGTCGGTGTAGTCGCACTGTCATAGAATTAGTTGACCGGAGAGCGTAGTGCTTTGAAGATTGAGCGTACTTCGATATTTGTCAGATATAATGTCTACTCCACTGCTTTCTTGTTCATTTCGCGTTTTCCTCTAACGCATGCCTGAAGTAATAGTTCATGCAATTGCGCGTGCGCTAACACTAGTTTGTTAACAGCGCATGCAGTTAGCGCACGCTGATCTGTCATCGGTAAATTCGCGTGCAATATTTCGTATATTTTCAATGGAACGGAGATATGAATAATTCTTCAGTAGTCAAAAATGTAATATTCATTACTAATTTTATTTTAGCAGATATCGTTTCTCGACAATTTGTGTTTAGTTTTGTAATTGAAGTAACTAACTGACGAACTAACTAAACAACTCACTAACCCAATCGCAGCGTGTGAGGTACTGACAAGCTGCATGTGACAAGCGCACAGGTATAGACGATAAGCTGCATGCGTCTTATGGCACAGCGCTTGACGCAAGACGAATTGAATGTTGAAACGCAAATAAACTAGTGTAGACATAGTTTAAGACGTAACTTAGCCACTCACAAAATGAAGCAAGTATTTATATTCTCAAGAGTAGTATCTCATCTATGATCGACTTTAGGTAGATCTCTTATACGCGACGGTTGCAGACGTCCAAGATTAGCAGTAATTACTTTTTTTAGTGGAAGATATGGAACCGAGAATGCAGGCTACTGTTGTTGAATGGTCACTAGGAGGTAGATTGCAATACGCTAAAATATCTAGTTATATACTCCAAATTAGATCAGGTATAGTTTTATTGGGATTTACTGGCAGAGTCCATAAATAGCAATGGCTACTAAACATCAGATGGACTGCGTACCCATAAGTTCGATTACATACAAACAATATAATAAGGATACAAAATTTTAGAGGACTAAGTGTTAGTCCTTGTAGAATGTCTATAATAGTGAAAAAAGACGTCATGTCATGTCATTAAAAGCTGTATGTCTGAAAAGTGTAATAAATATCAATATTACTCATGTTAAAAATATCAAAATATAGTGTCGTTATAATGAATCATGACTAATCGTAATTATAACAACCATATGTTACATGTTCCATCGATTTCTAAAATGACATTTATAAACTACAAAATGTCTACTGATCTTTCAAAGTGTCACATTTGAAAGTTAGATAAAATGTATTCTTTACCGTTTTGGTAACGTATGAAAATATTTTTTATTAAAAATATTCTTCAAAGAAATTGGTTTTCTTATTTTGTACCTTAGGGATGTTTATTCCTTTCAAACACATTTTTATCTATATTTATACATTACTTAGTTATAGTTGAAATTTAACCCCGATACAAAATTTCAAGCCCTGTTTTTCCACCCGTAGCTGGTGTATTCTTTTCAAAATGAAATGAGACCAAACGAGAAGCAAAGAAAAAAGAATTTTCTAGATAGGCTATGAGAGTAAATGAGTAAGTTACGTGATAAAAACATAAAAAAATGTAGAGGAGGATTCTATTTTTTAATATGTAACGGGTTTTAAACTAATATAATTGAGGAATTTTAAATTTACACGATCTTAAACTAGTATTATCTCGGAATTTATACATTATGTTAATATATCTCGGGAATTAAAAAACGTTAATCGTGAGTACCCGTTATATATAATAACACAATGTAATTTTAAAAGTTACTATATAACGGGTACTTACGATTGAAGATTTAATTGCCGATATTTCGAATCAGGTCCATGGCTTGGTTACTACTAAACTACTCAAGAACATGCGTACGAACTATCGGCATATAAAAATCGTTAATCGTGACCTTTTTTTATAATGAAAGAGTAAGAAACGAGCATGC
>DWON01003072.1:0-18879 GCA_018251015.1 Phocides pigmalion okeechobee
GACGTGGTTGTCCATGGGCTGCAGTGACCACTTAACATCAGGTGGCGTGCATGCTCGTTTCTTACTCTTACACAATATAAAAAAAAAAAACGTAACCGTATTAAATCTGTATCTTCGATTGTTAACCTACTGGCTGCTTACTTACGCTTTATTACTGTATCTTTAAATATTATAGAACAAAGTCCCCATTCGCGTCTGCCTGACTGTCAGCTCATGATAAACTCAAAAAGTACTGGACTGATTTTTTTACAGTTATCAACAACAGGTAGACTGATTCTTGAGGAAAGTTTTGAGAAAGTGCATAATAAGTTAAGTATTTATGTAAATTACACGAAAAATTAAATAGTTAAATTCAATATAGTCATGTTTCTAATTGTTAGTTTTTGCAACTAAGTAATGACTGGATGCATGTATGAAAGAAAAAAATATAAACTCTATTACCCGACCGAAGGTGGGCAGAGTCGCTCGTTAGTATTTCTAACGTGAACCAAATGCACTAAAACAGGGCTTTCGAAACCACGTCCCGCGGGCATTAGATGCCGCGACATATTTACGTCAAACCATTATTAAGGATTACGTGATAATAAAGTATCAATGGGAGTGGTCAGTGTAATAAGTAAAGCGTATGTGGGACTTATTTGTAGCGTTTTTATTGATCGTAAATTTATTTCATTTGTAAGACTCATCGCTTGCTGAGTATCCAGATTCTAGCTTAATAAGAATTGTTATATAATTTGATAGATTAGTTTACCAGTATTTAAATACACTTTTATTGTTTTGCTTGAATTCAATTTTTATAAAGGGACTATAAACCTTAATATTTTATATTATCTTGATAACTTTACTATGTAAAACTTGAAATTAATAATTGCATGAAATCCAATAAATGTTTAATAGAATATTGTCACTCTTTCACCATCCATGATGTGATATTCACTCAAACTTAAAATACAGGAATTTGTTCAAAATCTCGCTCTGCGTTTGACAATAAGTAATATTAATATTGATAGTCGAATTCTTAACGCATCTAACGCAAATATGTGACGTTCACAGTAAGTAACGCAGTAACGTTCCGAACTGTTTTGTAAAATACTGTTTTTTCAGGTACGCTATATTTTGTATTATTTTAATACTATATTTCACTCCTTACGTTCGCCACTCAGCCAGCTGCCAGGTACCGACCATGTAATCCGCCGCTAAATATTTCACATTTTCGTTCGGCAGGTATAATTCCCGGGAACACTTACATATGAGACGACCATCTTAGTCCTCCGAAATATCAACGCTTGACCTTAAATAGGATTTCAATCCTGTTTGAGGTTGTATTTAAATATCCTTTGGCGGTAGCAACAACTTTAATGTCAGATCACCTCCATGCTAGGTGTATTCTTATTACCCCGTAAATATCTCTAATTTGGATACCTCCACATTAGACCTGTTTGGATCGTTTCACACAAATCGTGACATACGCAACCGATACAAATGTATTTCATTTTTTAAATAAATATAATTTAATTATTCAATAACACAAGGTGACTTGAGTTAACTTGAATTCTTTTTGTAATTTGTTAGATGCATATAATTAATATTTAATATTCCTGTTTTACGAAAAAACGTCAGCAGTAAAAAATAAAATAGTTTTGAGAATAACAATACACCTTTATTATTATGGTGTTCATTAAACAGCCAAATTACTTTTTCAGTGTTTTTTTCCGTGTTTAGACTGAAACAAATTAACGCCTACACGCTATAAGGATTAAATAAGGGTTGCTCACGATCCATATTCCCCTGCCCAAAGAAGCTAGGATGTCGTCGATGATCATAGGATATGTTACTTAGACGTAGATCCCTTATGAAATAAAGTTATTATAAAGAATCACGTAACAATAACTAAATTCGCACAAGTTCAAGTACGACTGAACACTAAGATACTGGTAAGATATACATAGGTCCAGCGATTGGCCACCCAATTAGAATATGTTTTTATGTACCAAGTACAGTTAAGATTTTTTAACTTGGATGATTTTAAACTAATCTCATCGCAGAATTTATCCCATACGACGTATGAGCCATGCAACTGGTTCGAAATATTGGTAATAAAAAATCGTTGATCGTAAGTACCCGCTACATAGTAAAACCACTACTTGCCACTAGCAATAGCCCATTCCGACCCCACTGAACGTTACTGAACGTGTCGATAATTTACGATCTACATATGCCGTGGAGCTATACGCCCCTACTACCCATGGTCACATGTCCATAAATCAAAACAGAAATCCTTGAAAACTGACGCCGACCCTGAAGACTAAGTTAGATCAAATTAATAAATTCAATAAATAAAAAAGAATGGAATTTAAAATGAACACAGCTATGGTAATTTTCAATTTCCAATAATGTATTCTATACTATAATTTTCCGGTAAGCAAGGCTACATAGTTTTGTGAAACACTTCACCTTGGTCTGAATATGAACATATAAATTAAAAATTAATACTTGTTGCAACTAACACAATACACATAAGTATCAAATCTCCAAAGTAGAATGCACACTTAATAAAATTAACATGAATTTTGATACGTTTGTCGCTATCCCTTTCCATCTTCAGACAGATCAAAAACGCTTTATCTATTTGTAAAAACCCAATCAAGGCCCCTAAACACGATACATGCTGTAATTTATAAAGGTTTTAATATCATTGCAGTGTAAACTGAGTCGTTTAGAGGTATCAAGTTTCAATCCGAGAAGTGGATGTATAATGAATGCGCAATATAATTGAATTATTTACGTCATTTTGCAAGAGAACCGATCAGTTGCATAGATATCGAACATAGATAAGAAACAACTGGATGCGAAGTTACTTTAAAAAAATATATAGATGTGGCCGCCACGGGAAACTTGGCAGCTGTGAAACATGGAATTTGATACATATTGACAGATATTATAATCAAAGAAATCTTTCCTATGTTTCTTTTATTTTTATGCTTATTTTTAATGATTTAAAATCACGTCATACGGGTCAGTCTTACCCTCCAAAACGTTCATTACACATAAAACAAAGGGTTCAAACTTATAACACTCCTTTCCTTATTTAGGAGTTAAAAATCAATACGGAACGTTGCTCATTATTATAAGAACATAAATGTTAAGTAATTTTATAGTTAACAGTTACATAAGCTATGTCGCTAGTATCCGATAAGAATGGCCTCCCTTGATATTAGCGCAATGTCTTTACGATATAATACTCCTCCCAGTATTCGGTAATCAGAAATGCAGTTAAATATCCACGCACGTAAGTTGTAGATTATATATTTGTTATTCTATGCACATACGTTTATTATACACATTCAATATTCTGTGCCTACAACGTGCTTATTAAATCATTAACTATTTAGCCCTTGTCGATAACTGTTGTAATAATTGTTATAATTATTAATATTACATTTAGAGAAATATTTTTTTATCTCGCTCTTTAAACAAGAATATCTTCCAAACACATTTCTTTAAAAAAAAAAACTTTAAAAATAATCCGATTTATCTACTTTTCGCATTTAAATCCTAGTTAAGATATGTTACTAAATAGAGTAAAAATGAGAATCAAAAGATACGATAATTCGATAAACTTGGTTCAATTAAAATATGATCGAAATGATAACATAACTTATTAGAAATTGTGTACGACTCGTTATAATACCATTAATAAATATGTATTCTAGATTAACCAACAATCAGCTTCACAATTAAAACTACATTTTATTAACCGTATTGACAATTATCGCGTAAGAAAAATGTGACTATCAGGAAATTCATATAAAACAATGTAATGAATAAATGGCATAATAATGAATGCTATAAAATTATGGTTAATACAAACCTAACATACATATTACATAGTTGCGTCTACTCTCACATGTACTGTGTACGTGTGTATGTGTGTGTGTAGTACTATGTTATAGATAGATTGTGATTACACTCCCGTGAACTATTGAGTAGTATAGACAAATTGTAGTAGATAGATTAACGTTTGTGCAAAAATGCCCAAGTCAAAAATCTAAATCAAAATATTTTTATTCAAAGTTTACAAAGATTCTTTATAAAACACTTTTTGAACGTCAGTAAACCACCACCGAGTCGTAAGGTGTTTTGTTTTGGAAAAGAGACGGCGAAAGAAACTACAAAATACACATCTTTGAAAATATAACTTAAATTAATGGAGCAAGTGGAGCTGGAATCGTTTCAGTCCACATGACTTAAGTGTAGCCGTGATCTCGAAACAACGCATCCAGAGGAACGCGATTGTAACCACTCACTCAACCCGTAACTGAATGGTATGCATGACGGTTTTTCCCACGTAAAAATGTATACATATAAAGGCAGTTAAAAAATATTTAGTCGATGTCGCATAATGAACTGTAAAGATTTCCATACTTAAAATAAAACAATTCAAAACATTTCCTTGCTCAAAAATTAATATCATATTCAATAAAATTTCAGAAAAAAAATCAAATTTCCGTTTTTAGAATTTACACTCCCATAGTCCATAAGTTTGAGAAAAATATTAAAAGATAAAAACTAACAAAATTTTGCATTAAATAACAGGCGAAGTACTGAATGTGGGATACATTCAGTGGTTCGCCGAGTTCGAGGCAAAATTTACGACAATGCACCATTGTACATGCACTGGAATCGTTTTTTTCTTTACTCAATTACATAATATCTATTATAGCAACGCACTTTTTATTATCCCAACAACACTTTTTTTATTAGCAGAGTAACAAACGGTCATGAACACAACCTCGTTTTAAGTGATTACCGCAGACCATGGACATCCACATACAAAACTCAAACTGATGCACCGACATAACGAGATTACAATGGTTTCGTGATTTTCGTGACGAAATCCTAAAAAACCGTTAACGTAAACAACGGGAAATCCCAGAACGAAATTATAAATGAAAAACATTAAAAATCTGTTTATCCGTACAATGTTATAAACACAATTGCATATTACGTACACGAGTATACAATTTTCCGCAAGAAAGGGTCTAGGTAACGAATTATCTAGCAAATAGCCAGCAGTCACGAACATACTTACGTGAGGTTACTTTATAATAACGCATCTTAGTTTGAACTAGCTTGCGCTCCCGGCTTCGCTCTCTCACTCTCATCAATATTTTTATACCAGATTTTTTTTTGATATACGAGATTCACTGTAACCATATTACTGCTTCGAAATAACGGCAAATAAAATGCGTAATCGTGAGTACCCGTTATATAATAAAATGTAGCTTTTTATAAGTGTAGCAAACAAATACACGAGCCACCTAATGTTGAATGGTCGCTGCAGTTAGACAATCACGTCCAATCTCAAATAATGCTATCTGAAGGCTTAGGTCTTCTTAGTGATGTCGACCTTGCCAGTGGAATACAAGAATTGTTTCACGATGAATTATGACGGTGGTGATAGTTCTCTCGGTCGAACTATTCTACAAACTATATTCATTATGATCCATTAATTCATAATCCTCAATAGTAGTCTCAACGTTACGTGTCTGATTTTTCCATGAAATTCTCTTCAAAATCGGACTAGCCATCTCCAATATCAGCTCGTATAGATAAAATCCGACAGATTATTAATTTAAAAAAAGAATTTTACGTTCGTGCAAAATTAATACATTATATGAGTTTAAAAAAATATTTTTTCTGGGAATCAGAAACAAAAAAACTTAAGAAATCTAATTGTGTAGGCAAACATTATTTACGTCTATTTAATAAGAATAATTATTGAAGCATTATGATAAGAGTTACATGCACACAATAAGGTTTAACTAACGATTGTAATCGGAATGACCTTACAAAAATAGGATTGAGCAATTTATCGTCTGATAAGATTGTGCAAGCTTAGTAAGTGTAGTAAAATAGCATCATTCAGAGACTCAAACCCGACACCTTTGCATTGCTCAATGGCCATATCATTATATTCCAATGTCAATAAAAATATTAGTCACTTCATTACTATTATATTAAAACCCAATTGATAACAATGACGTTCTGTACATAAAGGGGTCCAGTTTCGATCTCGACTTGAACAAAAATTTAAATGATGAATTTTGATTTCCAATCATTTAATCTTCACATTTATAAAATTGACGCTCCAATCTTAATAGGTTATTATCTTGTTGAATTAGATTTTATATGATGTCTTATCGACCCCAAAAAGGACGCGAGTGCTTCTAAGAATTAAGTTGTTATGTTTAATATATTAAAACACCCTCCAAATTAGAAACAATTACAGCGGTACCGCTGCAGGCAAACGTTAGATCCTTAAGTAGTGTCTTCGTGGTCCATATGTTAAGTTACTTAATTAACAAAAGTGAACAACAACCTTTTGTGTCTATAATTAAAAAAACGATTGTAATTAAAACAACCTTATTGAAAGAATCTTGCGCAATGCATCCAGTTTACAATATAAACGCATTATCGAAGTTTGTGTGACATGCGAGGTCAATAGAATCAATTTAATAACTAAGTATTCGAGTTGAAAACCAAAATCTTATATGGTTGTTCAGACCATGACCAGTGGAGCGATGTACCTCCAAGCCATTTTCAAAGATGTTGTCGCTTTTAAAAAGTAGCTCATTAATAAGTATTGACGCAATCGCTTTCGTTTCCAGATGCATCGCCAGTACCCAGCGCCGACACTGGCGGCAGCGGTATGGGTGTTCTTCAACGTGATACTTCAAACGGAAGCACAGTTCGCGGGCCCCGTATCGTCTTTAATGCAATTCCTCCAAGAAGGCACACGGCAGCTCGACAACGAACCACCTGACCAATCGAGTATGCTCTCCGAATACGACTTTATTATCGTAGGCGCGGGTACGGCTGGCTGTGTACTTGCTAATCGTTTAACTGAGATTCCGGAATGGAAGGTATTACTAATCGAAGCCGGGGTTAACGAAAACTTTGTTATGGATATACCTATCCTCGCCAATTATCTCCAATTTACACCAGCTAATTGGAGATACAAAACGAAACCTTCCGCCAAATATTGTGCTGGATTCGAAAATCAGCAATGTAATTGGCCCAGAGGAAAAGTTGTCGGAGGTTCGAGTGTTCTCAATTACATGATATATACAAGAGGAGCACCTAAAGATTACGATAATTGGAAGGAAATGGGAAACGAAGGTTGGGGGTGGGACAATATATTACCATACTTCAAAAAGATTGAAAATTTCAATATTCCTGCGTTTGAAGATCCAAAATACCATGGACACAAAGGATATGTAAATATTGAACATGCTCCGTTTCGTACCGCAAAGGGAAAGGCGTGGGTTAAAGCTGCACAAGAATTAGGTTTTAAGTATGGCGACCATAACGGAGCTAACCCTTCAGGTGTCTCTTTCTTGCAACTGTCTATGAAAAACGGCACGCGTCACAGTGCTAGCAGGGCATATCTCCATCCAATTAACAGAAGAAATAATCTTCACTTAACAAAAATCAGTATGGTAACTAAATTACTTTTTGATGAAACAAAAAGTAAAGTGATTGGTGTAGAACTAGAAAAACATGGACGTAAATATAAGATATTAGCAAAGAAAGAAGTCATTGTTTCTGCTGGCGCCATTAATTCACCTCAATTGCTCATGTTATCTGGTATTGGACCTAAAAGTCACTTGGACGAAATGAGTATCCCCATCGTAAAAGATTTACCCGTCGGTTATAATTTAATGGATCACATTGCTGCTGGTGGCGTACAATTTATGGTTAGACAACAAAACTTTTCCCTAACGACTGAATTCATTTTAAATCACTTAGATTTGGTTTTTAAGTGGATGAAGACTCATAAAGGACCACTGTCGATTCCCGGTGGATGCGAATCTCTCATATTTATGGAACTGAAGGACAAATTTAATACAACCGCATGGCCGGATATGGAACTCTTATTCATTGGTGGTGGTCTAAACTCAGATCCACTATTACCAAGAAATTTTGGTTTCGATGAACGAATATATACAGACACCTATGGATCGTTGGGCAAATCTGACGTGTTCATGATTTTCCCTATGTTAATGCGACCCAAATCAAAGGGCAGAGTTTTATTACAAAGTAGAAGCCCTAAGACACATCCGACATTGGTACCCAATTACTTTGAATATCCTGAGGATTTGAAAAAGATTGTTGAGGGTATTAAAGTTGCAATAGAAATTTCGAGACAGCCTGCGATGAAAAAGTTAGGCACAAAAATATACGACGTTCCCATTGCAGATTGTTTGAAACATGGACCTTTTGGGAGCGATGCGTACTTCGCTTGTCAAGCGCAGATGTTTACCTTTACAATTTACCATCAAAGTGGAACTTGTAAAATGGGTGCCAAAGGAAATCCTTCCGCAGTAGTAGATCCAAGATTAAAGGTACATGGAATAAGTAAATTAAGAGTAATCGATGCAAGTATAATGCCCGAAATAGTTTCCAGCCATACAAACGCACCTGTTTATATGATAGCTGAAAAAGGAGCGGATATGATTAAAGAAGACTGGGGCAAAAAGAGATGATTTAATGTATATTTTAGAAAAAAGCAAAACTGTGATGTAAATTATATATTATCTTCATTTTTGTATTATTGTGCTTCAAGACTTCCTGTGTTTTGGGACAAATAAGCATATAAATAATATAAGTATATGCGATAACTTCACAGCGTTGTCGTAATTACTTTGAAGGTAATAATAGAAATCAATTAATGTGAAATTCACTTAAGAAAATGTGAGAAGGTATGATAAAATATCTTCGGTTTGCAACGTCAATAATCTTCTATCAATATTAGAGTTTATATTGCATAACATATAAAGCAATATTAAAGATAACTAACATCATTTATCTGTTAAAGATAGCAATACAATTATTTTAATAAGTAATTTTATAATAGTGCAATACTTGACATTAATTTAAGTAGTTTAATAAATCATATGAAATACAATGTTTTAAACATAAAGATAAGTTCATAACTTCATAAATATCACTTGTTGTATATTGCTAGGGCTAATGCACCTAGAAAATAATCCACAAAATCAATGTTTCGATTACTTGTAACATAAATTTGATTAGATTATCAAAAAATATCCAGATCACGGTCAATTAAACCAATGATTGTCGATTAAACTGAACATTAGACATAGAAACAAAAGCTACTATAAAACAAAGAAAAAAATACATTTACTACAATAGAACCCATTACAGAAATATCTTACTACTGTTACAGATAAATAATGCTTGAATAAAAATGTCGACTAAGATAGTTTTCAAACAATTACAAGGTTATCTAATTTACTTTTCATTTCAAATTTTACTGTTAGTTACTCAACAATATTTGCGCAACTAACGAAAATATTGTGTAATACTTAACAGTATTATCGTCAACTATTTTAACTTAAAAGGTACACTGATAAAAAGAAAGCAGTATAAATAAGGTAACGATGGTAATGAAACGAAGCTATCAATAAACCACCGCAGATAAAGTGTAAATACAAATAAATGTTGTAACTTCATACGAACCGCGGAAAATAAATATTATGTATAATATTTATTTACATGTAGTAATGGGATATTTGTAAAACAACACCGATGATCATATAGATAATAACCGTAGGTGTTGGTTGGGTATGTGTATATTATAGTAAGTATATCTTGAATTATACCACTTTAAACGAGGCGTATTCTTGACTCATTTGAAAAATTACAAAATACGTGTCAATTTTCGTTCCTGTTGCCTTAAGTTTGTCTATATAAATAATGATTTTTACCAAGAAGTTTCTTACCAATTTGTCTATTCAAAACGATTCATGCGTACCAAAAAGCGATTTTTTATAATCAAATGCCAAAAATACGCCTTGTTCACAAGGGGCCTTAGGTAAACGGATACATTAAGATATGCATTGTTTAATAAGCTAGCATTTTAAAAACTGAACAAAATCATGTCTATGAATAAGAACTGATGTGACTGACTTCTCCATGACACAGTATTGATGAAAGGGGTAGATAATTAGCTGCAACACAAATGTGGAATAAATATTCCACTGCCGATATTTATCTCTCGATCGGGGAAACCCTGAAAGTTACGCCATTAATCTGATTCAATAGAAACACAGATCCGGGTTATGGTAAACCATATAATATGTTACAACTCATTCTGTACATACTTAATACCAAGATTACCGGTTTGCCATGCAGATAGTTCCGTGTTCGATCCCCAGCCAAACGAATATCTTAATAAATAATCTTGATTTTAGTCAAGGGTTGTATTTGTGTAATTGTCTTTGTGTTTTTCCATGACAACTTAGATGCAGGCAATCGTTTTGTAAGTAATAAAAAAGGCAAAATTCTACTATCAACGGTCACTCATCTAATGAAAGACCATATTCAATGTCATACGCTCCACTATAGTTTCATATATCAGGATTAAGAGCAATGAGCGCCTTTCTATTTGGGTGACTGTACAGGCAGTGGGGACCATGAGTTGCAGATTAATTGGTATGAATATCGTTTTTCAATAAAAAATATTATACAAATAAAGTGTAATTAAAACTGTTGTTTTATTTTTACCTACTATCTAACTACGTTCGTAATACGACACTATTAAATATAACCCTTAAATAAACTATTTTTCATACTTGTTTAAATAGAGTAAATTACAGAAGTAAACATTTTTTTCTTTGCAATGCTGATATAAGGTAATAGTTACCGCTTATGGACATCTGAAATTAATTCAAAATAGAACAGACCTCCACCTCAAGTCGATCACGGTCGGTTTATTCCGGAGGACTCAAATGATTGGAACGATCATTTTAGTTTTTGTAAGTAAATGTTTACTTAATTGATAGCAATCTAAAACCTCTACAGACAACAACAGTTTTAAAGGTCTTAGTTTTGTTTCATAATTTAAATGATCATCATTTCTGTAGCACTAAATGACCATTTTTTCATTGGCAAATGTTACTGAAAGCACTCCGAAGCTCGCATGATTGCTATATCGTAGTACAAGGCGTATTTATGCTAATTAGATTAACTTTGATTCGAAGTAATTTTTACATAGTTCTTCTCATTATTTTTTTCCAATTAAATAAAATAAAGAAATACATTTAAAATTACATTATTAATTTACAAATTATTAAAACAAAACATTTTTAATGGAGAGACTTTCTTGATGTTTGCTTTCTGCGATTCAACAGAAGTGTTGTGCCGCTGCAGAGTGTTGCAGGCTGCTGCATGAAAAGGGTTTACAAATATATATCACATCTACATCACTATTTATACCCATGATTCTCATCACAATTTCCGATCTAAAAACATATATACGTAATTACGCATAGGAACACGAATTAAAAAATGCAACATACCCATCCAACATATTACGTAAAAGTAAGACGTGGTTCATTAACTTGTTTGTATGTATAACGAAAAAAGTATTAATTTAATTTAATAATAATTATGTTAAAAGTGAGCCATGATCGAAATATTTCTAAACATTTTTTATATGAAATTACGTAATCTTACATAGTTTTGTGTAGACGCCTTTTATATTGCAAAGACAAAGATACGGGTTGACGAGTACATCTGAAAATAAATGTGTAATAAATTTGTTCGTAATTACAAAAAAATAATTTATTAAAATATTAAGGATCTTATATGACTCCGTAGGCCAACTGGAAATTAACAAATGCAAATTTATAGAAAACATACCTGCAAAAATCCTTCAGTTCTAAACCAGATGTTCGGTCTATAAAAAGAGATAGCATAGAAGTTTTATAATACATATACGTATGTCAAGAATTGATTATTCTGACTAGCTTTCATTTCACAGCCATATTAAAAAATGTTTTAATTGTTTTTCCTTTATTTAACTGTATATTCCATATTTAAATATTACATTTTGTGTCACTTAGAACAAAAAGCAGAATATAACGACAACATATCTCTTAAAAACATTCATAAACACGTACACTCTAAAAACGTTACCCACCTTCTGCAGCCAGATAAAAATAAATCAATTTTATACTTTGAAGTTTTCGTTATTATGCACCAAGTCACTCATACAATTAAAAACCCCTTTAAAAATGAAATAGCAATATCGCTTGATTACATTAAGCCGCAGGGACGCATGAAGATATATCAGGCGTTCATACCTAGTACTCAGACATAACAATCAGTCTTATTTAATCAAATCTAGCAATTTCTGCCTGACATACGAAGGTACGTAGTACGATTCCCTGGCTATGATTCTCTGGTCTCTGATTATCCGATATTATGTCTGTGTTCGTAGTTAATTATTACTTGCTTTAACGATGAATGAAGGAACATTGTGAAGAAACCTGCCTGTCGGATATCTCCACGAAGTTTTCAAAGATGTCTGAAGTCTACGAACCCGAATTTGGTCGGCGTGATAGACTAATGGCCTAATTTTCTACATTCTATAGAAAACCTTGTGTCCAACAATGGAATAGTAATGGATGGATGGTAAGACGTAAAAAGTGTGGCTTATCAGTAAAAATAATGGGTCTAAGACACACACCTTTCTGAATTTCAGTCCTGAATAAATTTAGATTTTTATTCTGAGTCTTTTTACGTGAGGAAAAATCAGTACGAGTACCTTCTACCACTAAGAGGCGACGGAAAATTATTTTGGGATCCATACGACTAACACAAAATATGTACGAAATATACGAAAAATATGAAAATATCTGACGGATGCTCCACCGCTCCACCGCGGGGCGAAGACACGGGAACGCGCACATCCGCAGCACTGCGAATGGCGCCCAACCTTACCAGGCCCGCTACTTTGGCCTACTCCCCACACTTATGGTGGCGTACCGAACAACCAGCACGCCGTCCACCCCAGAACACCATCATGGGGCGGCGACCGACGGATTCTGGGTGTGCGAGCACTCATCTTTGTATGTTTCTATGGCATCCACCGATACAGAGAATGATTTATACGCATGAACGTAAAGTGTTATTATTATGAAAAACTTGTCGACGAGATTATTCTTATCGCGACTAAGCCACACATTACGAGAGTCAGAGCGAAAAAAGTGTTACATCTAGTCTAAAATTACCTAATTGCTATTGTCACTTGTCATTGTTTCTGTAATTCGCTAGTTGTCTACTAGTTGTACAATGTAGTCGTAGAATTGCTTTAATATAACGCTATTTTCCATACAATAACACAAACACAAAGTTTTCAAAATCACTTCCATTCACTCATGAATTTTCATATATGAATATGAATAATCCTTTTTTATGTTAGAAGAGTAGCAAACGAGCATGCAAACCACCTGATGTTAAGTAGCCCATGGATATCCACATACAACCACAGACACGACCAAATTCTATCTGAGCTTGAACGTAGACACGTTGCTACCCCTGAGGACTAAGATCCTCGCTTCAAAGTGTAGCCGGCAACCGCATCTTTCCAACTGAAATAAGCAAAGCTTTACGGCGGATTATGAGGATGGCGGTGGTACCTCCTCGGTCGAATTATAGTTCTCCCACCTTTAAAAAATCATGAAACATTAAGAAAACTTCCGATTTCTACCGAGTATAAATTTTACGTTAAAGAATAAAGTAACTTATTTCCCCGTCAAGCTCAGGGAGCGGCTAAATATTATTGATATGGAAATATCTCGGTACATGCAATGAATAGCCATATTAGGATCTTCGCGCTATTACATGGTTACCCAATACCTCGACTGCCTTATAACTTTCAATCGTAAAACATGATTGACAACTTTTCTATGATTTCCATGATAAAAAAGTAAGTCCGCAAATCACATATAGAATGATATTTTAAGTTAAATCAATTTAAGGTTTAGGTTAGGTTTTTATTATAATTAGTTTTCAGATTTTCTTCGTTGTAAATACCTTTGTTAGGTTTTTTTATCAAGTAAGTAAACCATTTAGTGTAAAATTTTACAAGTCAATGCCTAGATGAGTGCCTATCATCGATCCATTCTTTCATGAGTCTTTTAAGGTCAACAGCTAGACATTAGTCTCTTAATTGGCGCCAGTCCAACCGGTCCTGTGAAGCCAACGGCATCCCGCTATCTTTTTTGGGTCAACAATATACGTTGTGAGAAGACAGTATTTTTTCCTTCTACGTTGATGTGGTCGCTCTTCCTGCCTTCCGTCGTTCGTAAGCTTTTCTTCCACAACGGTTATCAGTCCTCCGAGGGACATGGCCGTCTACCTGCTTGCTAATTCTGATAATTGTGGCGGTAAACTAAATTTGCTTACAGATTTCATAATTATTAATTATGTTGTAGGATCTATAGATCAACATTAGCAACACCAATTTATGAAACACTTCAATCATTATGAATGGCAATTTGCATAAGATATTCCATTTTTATATTCTGCTCTGCAGTTTGTCTGTATTTTTCCATTCTTCATTTTTCATAGTTTCCCCAAAGCTACCTCGTCCGGCTGAATTTTATCAGTGACCTCCCTTTCAAAGTTGAACTTATTCATCCGCATCAGAGTACCTGTGGTCCATTTACCATGACGTGCCAATGTTAATATACTTCATTTTAAATTTAAATATCAAAATTAGTTATTGTTCCGCTTAACTAATTTCCATAAAATTTAATATACACGTATTTCGTAGTCAATGTTACCGAGTTGAACATTGCATTCATAAAAAACAACATTTAACTGCCAAAACAACTACGTTACACAAAACATAAAAACTTTGCACCGTGTCTGAAGTTACGTTTTCATACCTTACCACATATTAAGATTTTTTTCTTGTGAATTGTGTGTTTGTATTTTATATCAGAAAACTTAAATACCTTAATAAATGCATTAGCCTGTTTATTTTGTTCATAAGTAGGCTTAAAGAATAAGTAGTTGTTTCTCTAGGAGAATAAAGTAAAAGTAAGAATAAACAACCTATTTACTTGATACTACCCAGCTTTCACAAAGTACAAACAATTTTAATATCATAATAAACACAAAATATATAATTTCTTATAAATACACTGCATCTCCCTAATCGAAGCAAGAGTAATGTTAAGCTTAGTTACATAAAATTAGTCATTCAGGAAATGTATGGGAAGACTAAATCAATATTGGATTCAACCATTTCCAACATGGAGCATCCGTCATCCGTCATCAGTCACCCAGGTCACGGGTTTCGAGTGCGATCCCGACTAGGCAGGCATCTTAATGATTTCTGTGCTGTTCTCTTCTATTCATATTCTGGATTTATATAGTCCAGGTAGTCTGGGTTCTTGTTCTTTGTTTGTCCATGATACATATGACGCAGGGAATTGTGACAGTTTGAAAGAACAATGTGGGCCAAGATTATAAAAAACATTACCTAACATGTTCCTCAACTCGTTTTTTGTATTCCAAAAGGTTTAATAAAAACTGATATATTACTTAAAGTGCAGTCTTATGTTGTTGTGAATTGCATCGGAATAGCCTACGAGTAACTTTATTTCATCATACTTTTATTTATTCATTGAAATGTGTTATTTGTTCAAGTATTTTTGTAACAGCACTGATACTGTTCAGAGTTTCGGATTAAACTCTTTACAGATGCAAGTATATGTATGACAGACCTGTTTATTAGTGAACACATTTTTAGTATTATTTCTGTCACTCGAGACGATTTGACCACAAATAATAGTCCCATCGGATAAACCAGTTATATTATCTAATACGAAGAATGATCTTTCTGAAGCGATCATAATCTTGGTGGAAAAATAATAATAAAAGAAAAGTTAATCACAAAAAGATTTTTGTAGCTGGTATCATAACAGTAATGGATTATAATTATTCCTACTCATCTAAGGCAACAGTCTAGTACCTAAAGTTGGTTTATGTGCCTGTGTTCAGATCACCAGTGCCCATTCTAAATTGTGCATCAAAAGTAGCAAAATCATCTGTAACTCTACTCCGAAAGTATCACCGCATCTATTAATCAACAATGAAGTGGTAAATGTTGCTACGAGCATCTCTTATTTCGAAGAGTGTAGTAAGGAAAGCGATACTTAAACCAAATTACAGAAACACATGTAAAGTGATTTACTAGTAAATTTCAATCGGTAAGGTACCACCACCGTCTTCATAATCCGCCGAAAACAACCCTTGCGTTTCGGTTTGAGAGGCGCGATTTAGGACCAGTGTCACACACATTTAGAAGCGAGTCGAACGAACACCTCAGTCCTCAGAAGTGACAACACATGTAGGCTTCTTTTATTCTATAAAATTGGTGAAAACAACAACATTATTGAAACAACAAAATTTCGACATTAATGTTTATAACATCCTGTTGTTTAATACTTAATTACAATATCCCCACACACATCGATTACCGAAACCGATTTATTTTTATCGTTTATCTCATTTTACTCTCACTAATATTATAAATTTGAAAATGTAGACATTTCGATATTTGTTGAAATATCCTTACAAAAATTTAAAAGGTCTTTAACGACAAAACAATTGTTTTGAAACAACATATTTTTTTCCATATCTAATAAATTAAGGTAACAAAGTAGCATTCGGTTGCTACTTGTAGGAAAGGCAATCTATAGTAGGACCATGAAACTAGCTACGAATATTTATATCGACAGTTAGAAACATTTCTTTCGAAAGACGACTAAGTTACTATATTAAATTTAACAGTTTAATTTCTCGTCCTATTTACAAAAAAAGTCAACTTATTATGCACCAAAACATTCCTCAGACATCACTCTACCTTTTATTGAAAACTATGAGAAAATCCGTCTAGTACTTTTTGAGTTAATCACGAACAAACAGACAAACACGAAGAGGAACTTTGTTTTATAATATTTAGAGATATACGTATTTTAATAACGAATTCTTTTACAAACTTTTCGCTTCTGTTAATTATAAAGCACGCTGCACAAAAATATATGTCAAATCAATGTGCATATATGTTATGGTTGTTGCTTTCATGCAATAAAAAAAAATCAAATTAGAGATAATGAATTTGTAACAGAAGAGATAGGCACAATTTGTATTTTTTTGCACTAAGCATTTTGGTTCGGTCAAGGATACTTACTGGTTGGACCAAAACCATTGAAGTACTCTCGCATGGAATTTTTAATCAAGGTGAAACCAATGTGGTCGAACTTGCTGGCTGCTTTGCTGTTACACTTACGCGGATACTATTACAAAATTGCTTTTATAATTTTCACATCAAGACCTCTCGCGTTCATTCGAGCTAAAGTGACGGTTGTGAGTGACTGCGCTTGGAGAACTTTCCATTTGTTTAACCGTAACCGTAACCAGTAACAGAATCGAGAATATTTATTGAAAATATCGTATTTAAAGGAAGAAGATAAGCTAACACAGATATAAACGATATTATACACATATATGGAAACAAACCCAGGAACAGCAACGCATGGTAAGTGTATAAACTTTCATAACAAGTTGTGGCTGTAGCATAACCCTTTAGAACCCAACCAATAATAGTTCTGCAGTTTGTTTTATAATTTTAACGAATATAGAAAAGAAAATTATACCAAATGCGTATGAAATAAAATCTTACACAGTAAACTATCTTAATTACCGTTTTTATGTATTTGTTTGTATAGAACATGTTGATTAAAGAAATGAAAAAAAACATATGTAAAACAAAGATATATATATATATATATATATATATTTGTTTTACACCTTCATACCAGAGTACAGCTGTATTCCGATAGATGTAAGTAGGAAGGTGGTGTCATCGCTTTACCGACAATGAAAACCCTTATCGTCCTTTTTACACATTTTACATGGTAACTGCAAAAGAGTGAATGTTTGTTTACTTTTTCAATAAGAATCATATAAGGTCATCCTGTTTCTATTGTGTTACGAAATAAAACATTTCAAAGTTCAAAATAAACTTGTTTGAAGAGATGGTAGTTAGGCCACAACTCTGTTAACCTTTAATTATGTAAATATAGGTAGCTACCTGGGTAGTTAGTGCACACATAATACAAAGCTGTCTTTTTATTTAGTTGAATTCGTTATCGTGGGCATTGTCAACGTGGCACTGTGCCACTTCTGGACACGGGCCTCCCCTCAGTATGAGAGGAGTTAGACCATGGTCCACTACTATGACCAAATGCAAATTAGTACACTGGACACGCCTATCAGACCTTTACTTGGAGGACTTGGAGGACTTTCAGGCATGTAGGTTCCCTAACGATGTTTTCAATTAGAGTTCAATTATGTTTAGTACATAACTTCGCTAAATCGGAGGTTGAACTGGATATTAGATCCGCGAGAGCCCCGTGGGCCACAATGTTAACCAATATTCTGTCACTGCTTTGTAACAAGTGGTCACAGACGTCCAAACATATGTTACCAGTTTTTAAGAGGGGATTACTGCTCTATGTGAATTTGATTAATTATGCAATGCTACTCCTGAAAACTAAGACCGCCGGCTCAAATCAAATAACTTACTAGAAATTTAAAATGTCGATATATGTTGAATACATCGCAAAAATCGTCAATCAGTTTTTACTTAATTTTAGCACTTATATCGTTGCATATTCAAAACCTTATTAATAAAATAAATATGACGTAATATCATTTGACTTCATTGTTTGTCCTGTTTTCATTTTACAATATTCTTGGAGAAATTGTTTTTTATATGCAATTTGTAATAGAGTATTAAAATTGTAATTATTATTAATTATATAAATGTTTATATTACGTAACGGTGATTGCAAATTTTCAGTTTCAATTAAATATTATACTATTATACAAGTTCTCATTCTTTCTTGCATTCTAAAGGTGGTAGAGCCGTTAGAGCTCGCCCGGAGCGGCACCACCGCCACCCTCATAGCCCGCCGTAAAGTAACATGT
>DWON01003073.1:0-18878 GCA_018251015.1 Phocides pigmalion okeechobee
GAAGTAATTTTGTAATTTCCACCACTAAGCGGATAAAGTACGGGTTCAAAGGTTGTATAAAATTTCGTAATATCATCTACTCCGCAATCAACGCCGCCAGTATAGGCCAGTGTTGTATTAAAACTTGAGTACAGTGGCCATTGTACCAAAAAAGCTAACAAATAACTTCAAATCGAAGTCAGAATCGTGTGGAAATATCGACAACTTGAGACAGACGATATAAAATGAATTCGATCAAACTTACGTTACGGCAACTGACGTTATTGTTTATTAGGTTACTCATAGATTAGATAACATCTAGAAGTTCCATGTAGGCATAATATATACAATTATAAAATAACTTCAAACATGTGGAATAAATTTAACCAGATATCCTTTGATCCTAGTAATAAGCGTGGGGGCGGTTATTCTCACGGGGAAATAATTTTTAGATGTATTCGTTACCATGGATGCAATAACGACGTAAATAGGATTTTAACTGTCTAAAAAGCCCTAGGATGGCCTACTTATATACTTGCAGGATACAGATGTCTCTATAAAAATATGGATCGTATTCTTCAATAGAGTTATGGGATGCTGCCTAACACCTGATAGGTATATATAGGTATATATACAGCACCGGTGATAGTAGACTTCTTCAGAATTTACTGGGTAAAGAGAGATAACATGAGAAGGTGGGGAGAGAGGCAACCAAGCCTCTATATAAGGCACGACCATTTTCGTTCGATATGACGTCATAGCGCCCCTCACGCCGACGTCTTTCCTGGGGTCTTGTCAACAGAAAGGATCGAGTTCCCATTTTTACCACCTCTGATCCCAGAAGCCTCCTTTTAGTCGCCTCTTACGACAGGCAGGAGATACCGTAGCGCTATTCTAATCCCGAGCTACAGGGGTAAATTGAAGAAATTCTAACAGAATTTATTGTGGCGTGATGTTTCTGGTAGTAAAAGAAACAACAATTTAGAACATCAATTAGTCACAAAAATAATATATTATTGTCATGCAGAAAAATATTGACACATTTATAAATTGTTTCTAAATGTGTTCATAGTGCGTTACTATTTATAAATGTATTATTCATAAACGGAAAGGAAAAATAGTGTAGCGTAGTTCTCCTAATGAGATAAGATAATCTTATTATCTAAATAAATTTACACTTTTACTTTAAACATTTTACCAATATTTCATTCATTTCAACTGGAAATGGAAAGGTGCGGTAGCGGCTACACTCACAAGCGTCGCGACCACATTAGTACTCAGGAGTACCGACGCATCTACGCACGACATCAAACATAACCTACGAGTAAGTCTCGTTTGATTTTGGACGTGGATCTCCATGGGCTGCATAGACCATTTAACTACAGAGCATCCTCCGACTTATTTGATACTATGCCAAGATATACGAAAATCACAAGGAAAGTCCATCACAGTTATATTATTTTCTTGAGGAGTAAGATGATCTCATTTATAATTGAGACGGCAACCCCGGATTTCAACTGAAAGGCAAGAAATGTTTGAAACTGAAAATGGGTATGGCGGTTAGGCCTCTTCTGTTACTTAGACTTTTTACTAAATTAGTAATTCGATGGTTTTAACTGTCAGCTCAAGTTCGTGAATAATCGAATGAACCGGCGACGTGATTTCATAATCTAACATTTATATTATAATAGTATTTTTTGATTACGTTGTTTACTTTAAGCTCTATTTTTTATGCATGTATTGCAAATTATATGTACTTGTATTTTTGTTGCTGAGAAAGTACTGATTAAAAAACAACGTTTCGTTCAAAGAATCATCATTAGGTATGATTGAAATTATCATTAAGTAAAAACCGTAGTTGGTGCACCACTTTCTGTACTATTAAAGTACATACAAGACACATACTACATTCATGACATATAATTTCAATTGGAAAAAAATACGACGGCAAAATTTAATGCTTTGGCTACAATTAAAAAGATAAATTGTAAATAGAAAAATCTTCAGTGTTAGTTAAGCTGTAAGGAATAAATAAGGTATTCACAGATTGACTCTATTTCAGTTATTGCTGACATAAATGCTTATTTTTATAAATGTTATGTGTAACTAATATTGTTAAAACAATATATAAGGATATTATGTTATTATTCGTTTATCACAACGCAAGAAATGGGTACAAGATTGATGGAAACAGAATCAATTACAGATTTCTAATTATTTCTGATTCATTAAACATACGCCATTAACTCTGCATCGCGTATAACGTGATTGCTACTATTCCACAATGTAATATCTAGCTACTGAATAATATAACGACTTATTACCTATAGCAGCGAATATCTTACGCGAATTAAATGTTATGCTTAGCATCTTTCCTTGTTCTTGTACCAACATTATATTTGTAAGCTATTTTTCCAAATCAATCTCCATATATAAAAGAGGTGAGAAGGTGACTGGCAGATTCAGACATCAATGCTTAAAGAAAGAGCTTAACTTAGAATACTGAATTTTGTGGATAAGTTCTTAATATAGCGCACGCAAGCACTAAGAAAAGCATTTTGGAAATTGGACCTCTAAGGGGGTAAAACAGGGATTAAAAGATGACGTAATATTTTGGGCAACATAGCCCTGGCCTAATCTAGTATAATACATTTGAATGCTGTGCTGTATTTACCAGATGTTAGGATACTACAGTTTAAACTAAATAATTGTAATAATAGAATGAGATATTTCTTTTTCAAAATTATGATACCGTGAAAATTTTATAAAATGCTGTCTATAAGTAGTATTTCAATTGTTAAAAATAGATAGAGTATAGACTAAAACGGCAATTTGGCTGCGATTCTTGCTGGATATTCTCAATATTTGCCTTTCAAACCGGCAGTCAATTAAGAAAAGACACCTGACAATAATCTATAAGTGCCTCAGTGAGCCAATAAAATATATAGATTTGATTTTGATTTTAAATTAGGTATGCGGTCTAAGCATAAACCGAAGTTTAATGCAGTCAAGACGTTGACGGGTCATTATTTACAAGAAACTTCCGATTGCGTTTCTTCGCGTGATACTTCAAGGTTTACAGCACTAGTGACTCAGGCAACCTTTGAGAAAACTTACTTATTACACAGATAACCTTAGTGTCTAGGACACAAGAAACCTCCCCATGCCTTTTAGCACATACATTAGTAGTACTTACCCATTTTAGTTTTTTTCTTAATTATAATTATTAGTGTTAGATTTGTCTCTAGAAATGGGTTTAATGAAATAACTCGAGCTGAAAGTATTGTGAGAATTTTATGATAATGATATAGGATGGATACGTGTTTAATACTGAAGCTTTTTGAAATTATATATATATATATATTACAGAGTAGCAAAAGAGCATGCAAACCACCTGATGTTAGGTACTCGCAGCCCATAGACATCGACGTCCAACCATAAACACGACCGAAATCCTGTCTGAGCTCGAACGTTGCTACTCCTGAGGACTAAGATGGTCGCCTCGGCGGCGGTGGTACCTGCCCGGTCGAACTACAGAAATCCCACCTATAATATAGCACACGACAGCGCTGAAAGGCTTTTTATTGCATACATTATAGATTTATTACCTTAAACTATAATTTAATGTCGCTCAGCCCTCAACGACAGTGGCACTAAATGGTTTATCATTAATTAATGCACAGCAATCTGTTTGGTATCGATTGAACGGCCGATAATATGCCACTTGCCACACAACTATTAATCATAATATCTAATAACTAACTGAAGTGGAAGTAGCAGTTAGCCCGTGAATACCAAAAAGCTGGTAAAATATTCCTTTAATTCTGTGCTTAAAAATTCTCTTTATCATAAAATGTATGCTTTTATGGCGGACGGGGTATATTTTGCAGTATCACGTATTGTGAGACTATAAAATAAATTTTCGCTAGCGACTTCAAATTCAAATATTTTATTTCGTTATAACGTATTTACATACACTTAATGAATACCAAGGGTATAGTATATCACTAATGCATAATCAGTACATCGGCTTTGGTCGCCTCTTGGCTAACGTTAACCGGGAGAAATAGCCGGCGGAAAAACTCTCGGCACTCTTTTAAAATCATTCATTGATAAATAATGATTATACAGTATAACTTTAGAAAGATGGTGAGCACATGAGACAGTCTTCTCTGTCATCACATTTGTACGCAATTTCGAGTCAATAAAACTATTACATGGAAAATAGAAATAGCCCGATGAGGTAGGCTCAGTCTCTTCCTTATCATTTAAATGGTCCTTATTGTCATAATTTGCTTTTCGACATAGGACTATTTTTACATTTTTTTATTTATGCAAAGGCAGAGACTTCGTTCTTGTACTCCTTAGGATAAATGTTTATTAATTATGTGTCATAAGATTTGCAGTGCTCGGCTACGAATGATTTTCGTAGGCAAAGTTTTGGTCACATTATTGTGAAATTCATAAGTATGTCTAATTTTTTCGAAAATAAAGTACCACGCATGTTACTCGCCGATAACTTAGCTATCTAAAGGCGAAATAATTTTTAAAATCATTTAAGCATTGTAGTAAAGAAAACAAAAAACGTAAATAAAATCAAATCTTTTCAGTTTTAATATTAGTATAGATGAAGAACTTTTGAGCCTCCATTATTAGACGGACGTAGCGGGTCGTGGTTTATACTCAAAATCATAACACTATTTCAATACAAAATCGTTCGAATTGCGAAGTTTATTTAAGTTTCACGTACATCCCTGTCGCATAATAAAGCTCTCTCTAGTTCCGAAGTCAATTAGATATATGAAGTTGGGTGCACGGTAACTGAATAAAACTTGTCGCCAACTTTGTCCTTATCATTCAATACTTCGATTTGCCTGTCCTATACACGAAGACACAAACTTAGAAACGTCCGCAACGATCGCATCACTCGAAAGAGTCTCCGTAGCACTTAGCAGATGTTTTACTAAAGTTTGAAAAATTGTTGAACATGTTAGAATTAAGTATTTCAAACAAAAAGTACCACGTTTGATCGATGCCGCCGGTGACAAGAGGGCTGGTTAGTGTTCTTGGAACCATGCCGCATAGGCACGGACTCCCTTTAGATTGTTTAGGTTGAATTTTATTATAATTAGTTTTCAGATTTTCATCATTATACATATGAAAATCAATGTTAGTTACTTTGTGAATTAAGTGAATGGTACAAATACTACCTTTGTATCTATTTTTCTCATGTACAATAACTAGCTTTTGCCCGCGGCGTAGCTCGCACAAAGTTCGATATTACGATATTTCATTTTTTAAGCCCTTTAGGTTCATAATTTCCAAAATCCTTTCACACTTCGTTTACGTTATATAAAAAATCCCATATTTATAAACAAACATATTTGTATCCCTCCCTTAACGAATGATTATTTCTCCTTAATAAATTGCATCCGTTATTTCAACTCCTTTAATTTATATTTTCACAACAAAAGGTAGCCTATGTCCGTCTTTAATGTCTAATCTATTTCTAGGTTAAAATTCGTGAAAATAAGTTCAGATGTTTTAATGTGAAAACAGAACATAAATACAAACTTATACACTCACATTTATATAATATAACGTAAGTACTAGTATAGATACTAACGTTAGTTGGGTCTGATCAAAAAGGCATAGACAGATTTCCGGAGTGGAATCAATACATACCATAGGACATCAAATACTAAATATTCATTATTTTTCACTTTAGCCGCTTCTCAACAGGCGGCTAGATAATGTGGTTATTTATTGTATTATTATTATTATTATTATTATTGTATCTCATTATGAATTGCACGGGTCCTAGATCTATTTGGACCCGATCATTTGGAAGGCTTGCGTGTAGACAAAGGTCCAACACGTAGAGGCGCTTTTGAGAAACGTTAATATTGGTGATGTGGTGAACACTTCGCGGGTCCATCCTCGACCGCACAATATGATACACTCGAAGATGATCCTCACAAAGTGTACAGAAATTATTGTAAGTCGAAAAAGTGTTGGACTTTCGTGAGACTGGTAATTGGGCTATGAAGAACTATGATAACCTGCCATTTATTATTATTAATATCTAAATTGAAGCATATATTATTATCCATATTAATATTATAAATGTGAATGTAAGTTTGTTTGTTACGCTTTCACGCCAAAACTACTCAATCCATTATTATGAAACTTTGTACACATATTCTTAGAGGTTTTAAAAAGGACGTAGGATACTTTTTATTTAAAAATATATATAAATATTTTTTTGAAGACAATTGTTTGTCAAAAAAATTAAAAAACTAGCAACTTAAAAGCCAATTTAAAAAAATCTTATTGACTATAGATTCAGCTGTCTTGATTTTGTGTATATTTCATGTTGTTTTGTTCTGTCACTTATAAGCAACACTAAAACTATTTAAATTTTTGAGGTTAGGCACCAGTTTATTGTTTTAGTCTTTACTCGCTGCAGTGATATTTGATATTTATTTAAGGGCCTCACCGCGAGCGAAGCCGCGGGTAGAAACTAGTGTATATACGTATATTTACCCCAAAAAGTCCTCTCTGAAATGAACGGCTGAATATTAATCCATTTCCAAAACTACTTGATAGCACTTTATTAATTAACAAACTATATGTTAATTTCAAAAGATCATATTGTTTTCTGTTTAATTTTCGAAAAATAAACTCAATTTCTTTATGAGTATCGAACGAAGCGCTCTGAATGATGTATAAATAAGAATTCTCGCATGGATTAATGGGCTTCAATTTTATTTTCGATTTCATTATTCCGGTGTATGGATTTACTCGTAAGTTACGGGAAACATGCTTTTATTATTTAACTAGCGACTTGGTCCAGGTTCGCTTGGGTCAAGTTTGGATTTACTTACATTATTTTTCTTTCATACATGTATCTAGTCATTATCTACTTGCAACAACTAACAATAAGAAACATATATTTCGAACGACGCCTGAAGTACTTCATTAAATTTGACTACTTAATTTGTCCCCCAATTCACAAAAAAAAAAACTTATGATGCACCAAAACCTTCCGCAGAAACCACTCTACATTTTGTTGCATATTCTAATAAAACCCATCCGTAGTTTTTGAGTTTATCATGAACAGACAGACGCGATGGGGGACTTTGTTTTATAATATATAGAGATTGCAAAATGTTCTCGGGCCGATTCGGTTCGAAAAATGAATCCACTATAAATTATATAGTAACGAAACCGTGTATTTAATTTTAAAAAGGCAGGCTTTTTCAAAATTTTCTTTTTTATCTTTGTTTTCAATTTTTAAAGGTAAAGATAAAATTTGATTACAAAGTGATTAAATCAGTAAAACCCTATTATGCTTGACTTCGTTACGTTAAAAAATTATAGTTTTGCGTAAACGATTTTCATTCATTTTATAACGTATATGTATTTCAGAAGGCTCTCCAATAATTACAAAGAGTCCCGGGCCCGACTCTCAAAAGGGAATCTTGCCTGATTAACTGAATAATGAATTAAGATTTATGAATTGGGTCTGAGTTTTTATGTACCGTTTTTGTATGTGTTTAGACACCTTCGACCCGGAGCATTAGTGCGAGGCTATGAAAGTAGAAAGTGTATATTACGTTTTTACTTATTGTAATATTCATCTCGCGTTTCCTGTGCTTTACATGAAGTTAAAATTCGGCTTCAGGACAGGACCTGACGTGCTGTTGTAAAGAAAAATGTGTGTGTGAATATACATTTCATAACTTTGCATAACACGGCAAAGGCAGTTATTTACAATATTCCTCCTGAGAATTTTATATCATGATTTATTTATAAACTAAAACGTATTTAACTAAAAACTAAAAAACTTCAATGTAAACATTTTTTTCTAAAGAACACAATTTATTAATACTTCTTGCAATTCTTGGTTGGCGTAATAAAATATTTAACAATGGTTAATTTATTCCAAAGATTGATGAAGACATCGTCAATCTTATTTCTGATTGAAGAAAGTGCATGCATTTTTGTACGCACAACATACATATTATTCTTTTTAAATGGCGCGGTTAAAAATATTATATGTTTAAACTTTAAACTTACACGAAGGTAAAAACGCGTAGTTACTACTTAATTACAGACATTAAATTTATTTTAAAAGTTTATAATTAGCCGTCGGTTACCATATCTCTATATTTGACGTGAAAAAACAGTGATATAAAATTAACCAGTCCAAACCGTGCGACGATGTGCGAATGCGATAAATGTTCACTATTCATTGGGTCCCTTTACAAAATACAATTTGAATAATTTTGACTAAAAAACAGACTTTAACAAAATTGCACTTTAAATTGACCCCTCTTAAAGGCGTCAATTTTTTATGTGTGTGATCACTAATGCCTATGTATCCATGTATACATTACTTAATTCTAATTTAAATTGAGAGCCAATTCAAAATGTCATTGCATTTTTTCTATTCTCTGGGTTGATATTATATTTTCTTTTATACAGGACCATGCGGGAAGTATACCTTTCTAAATAAAAAAACAGATCATAAATCACGGGGTAATGATGTATAAAATACAAAAAATCACAACCTATTGTGTTCTCCATTTTTTAAATCGGTTAAGAAATACAAGCGGTTGTGCACTACTAATGTACTGACTTCAGGACGAGTATTACGAACTTAAGCGGAATATTCTGTCTTATCACTATCTTTCCCTAACACGTGAGCTCATATCGAATACTGCTTTAAGGGTCGATGGTCTCATATGTCATTTGATATGTAGGCACACAATAAAATGTTATCATCGACATGCAACATGGAAAACATTTTCGTCTGCGCTGTGTCGCCGCTGAAACGTTTGGGTTCCGTTTTATTTTAGAACATAACGGTTATGACTTGCAGTTTAAGTATTTTTATTTGAGAAGAGGATAAAATGAGCAAGTCGGAAACAATGCAGGCCACTGGAAGTTAAGTAGTCGCTACAGCATACGTCAGCAGTCTAATACAACCTTAAATAGACCCGAAGTGCTAACTAAGCTTGTATGTAGATGCATTACTGCTCTCAAGGATTAAGACTGTCGTCTCACTTGTAAGTGTAGCGGACAACCGCATCACTCCAACTGAAACACAATACTTGTTTCACGACGGACTATAAGGGAGATTCACTGCGTTAGATATAGTACTACTACCCGTCAATAATAATAGTGAAGTGACATTTTTAATCACTGAAATCGGGCTGAACTGTATTTAATTGCTACTGACGGGTTTCAGAGGCGGTAAGTGTAGGGTATGTCACTGTATGATTTTGTATAATTGTTCAGTTAGAATTGTTCGTTTCCGTCATCGCCGCCCCATGCAGTTCACGCCATTACTGAGCGCGTATAACATCTACTCACTATCGTTAACACAGTTTTATCATTAAAACAATTTAACTCTAGTTACACAAACCTTTTATTTAAAACTTGATTTGCGGACCGTAAATAAACAATCAATGAAGGCACTTCTGCAATATTAATAATATAACAACGTTTAGTATCGTCATCCCCCTTTACTACTTTATCAAAAAAGAGATAGGAGAACCATTAGGGACTTTACCAATGCCTAATTAACATGATTCTTTTTTCCTAAGTTATAAGGCAGCATGAGATTATCAAAAATTAATACTATAAGGGTAGTTCCTCATGTTTATTTTGGAAGAGATAATTAACTTCAAAGATGCAATAGCCATTACAACTATAGCTAACAAAAATGATATGAAAAACACGTTACCAAACCCATCCATTTCAAAAGGAAAGTTCTTATTGGATGATGCATACGACTACGCTTTTACAACTTTGCATCTGTCATTATTTTTACGTCTATTGGATAGATCGATCACGGGATGTTGATAGATCACGCGATAGTTCTGTATTCTGTTCCTACAGCATATTTCATACATCCCGAGCAAAATACACGCTTTTCGTTAGTCTTGTCATCGTTGTTAAATCAGTTTCTGTTATGAGCAGACTATTCTTTTATTCAATTAAAAAAATAAGTTTAATTCCAAAATTTTATGTGGAGATAAATGGCATTTACTGTCGCTGAACCTAGAATCTTGAATATTAGAGATATGACCTTTATATATTTTGCATTTTTAGAATTTCCATCCCTAAGGGGATAAAACGGGCGTTGAAAGATTGTATGAAATTTCGTAATATCAACGAGAAGAAAAACTAGTATTATATAAATTAGCCGTTATATTATTAAATCACTTTAATATTTTTAAACAAGTCTTTTATTTAACCCGTGATTTACGGACCGTATAGTTACAATCATATAGGTTTATTCTGTAACATCAATAATTAGCTTTATATATCTATGTAATCAAAATAGTCAAAATGCTTAAATTTTAATTTTACGGACCGTACAGTAACAATCAATGAGGTAACTTCTGCAACATTAATATTTGGCCTTATATTTATATGCAAAACCACATAAAATAGTCAAAATATTAAAATGTCCTTATATAATGTAATGTTACTTATTGTTTGTATTTTTGTATATTTATTTAGCTGGTATGCCTATAGAATTGTCAGAATTTTGAAAACCATGTACATAGCAGCTTTAGTTCGTCAACGGTGTTACGTTTATTCAGATATAACACACGTATGCGCCACAAAGAAGTACCCGTAATAACGATAAACGCATGCTACACGCGCAGCCCATATGAAATTCATTTGATTATTGTTGAACTCCACATGACATTGCTTATACTTATACGTAACAATAATAATACTTTATTGGTTCCTATTTATCATTGTTCTTCGGTATCGACCTTTTATTTCTGCTATTATGATGATGAGTATAATTGGTATATTACCGTATAATTTTCTGTAACTAGACCAGCTGAATGAGCTTCTATGAATAAGTCATACAAGTAATCATAGAAGCAGTCATAAAAATAATTATTTGTAACACGCATATCTTTAAAAGATACATGAGCAAATGTACAAAGTTTTAAAAGTACTTCCCCTATCACAGGTAATCTCGAAACTGATATTTTAGTTTAAAAACGTTAAACGTAAAAGAAAGGTAACTTAGTGAGAAAATGGACAGGACAGAGTAACAAAGTTTTTAAGACTACTATATTTAAGTTATATTATTGATGTTTTTTATATTATATTTATTATTACTTAAAACACGAGTTTTTTTCCATAGAATTCTCTCCCTTAAATTGGTATTACGAAATTTTATGTAACTTTTCAACCTTTTACCCTTAAGGATGAAATTTTCAAATTCCTTGTACAGTTCTCGCTTACGCTATACAAATAAAATAACTTGGAAATTTCAAGATTGTACGTTCAATTGTTTCGGTTGTGCGTTGCATTCTGGGGACTTCAGTCACCATACTATTCTATACATATTATTTGATTACATTTGAGTTTCTGAGTATACGTCCATGTACTAAGACATGCATCTTTTGAATAGTCTGATAATTCTATACCCAGGAATGGGCATTAAATACAGTTCCACGAATGGAGGTACGAAGAGCAGAGGAGAATTGCGAATCCGTCTCGACGGGTTCTGAACAAAAGCTTTGTTAGAAATTGCGGACAATATTGGTGGTTATTGATAAACTTGTATAGGGAAACTAATATGCAAGTTGGCAGTTTCTCAAACTATGTATCTATGTATCTCAATTATAAAACCTCCTGTATTTGCCTTAACCGTAAATTTATCCAAATTATGTAATAGAAACCTTACTGAATCGTTTGATAGTTTCAATAAATTAAGGCCTCTAATGAACTTGCGGAGTTGTTACAAAACGTAAGAAGTAACGTCATTGGACCATTTTGAATGTTTAGTGCATTTTTATTTTTGCAACTCATAAAGTAGTAGGGTCAAATTGTTTGTAAACATAGGGAGAGAGTGATTTAATATTATAAATTATTTGAAGAATTCGATAAGAAATGAAATTATATAATCACAGTCATTTTGGATGTTGGATGTAGATTTTCCATAGGAAGTACGCTAGATCATGCGTATGCGTGACTGCAATGGAGAAAATGAAATAAATTGACAGGAAAGGAGATGCAGACCGTCTCTTGGATTGGAACCCTTAGTCGCCTCTTACGACATCCTCGGGATTAGGGAGTGATGCTATTCTAGGCCGACACCACACAGCGCACTAATATTTTTGCGTACACGATTTTATTGTGTAATGTATATTGCATACTTTATTCCGCATATTCGAATATATGTATACCTTTTTTATTACAAATAAACTGTGATTATGATTATACTGCAATTAACAAGCCAAAGGTGCTCCTAAGATATTCGCACAATGCTATGACATGGGGCTCTTCAATATAAGTGTAAAGAGAGCTTCCCTTCGAAGTCGATGATGCATTGACAATTCCTTTGGCTGTCATGTCCAAAAATGCGACGGTAACTGCTTCCTATGAGGTGGCTTTTAGGTAGGCTTATTTATAATAATAAAATCAGACAGGACTCAAGTTTCATACGGATTTGATTACACACATGCCAGGGCGGCTGCAACCACTTACTGTCAGGTGGACTGCAACCTCGTTAGTTATTTCAATTAAAAAAGTCTTGTTTATTTTCCCTTCCTCTACAAAAATTACAACGTTAAACAACCCACTTATCAGTCAAATGTGGAGACGAGTTTCTAGTGTAGAGTTGTGATTGTGCCCTTTACGTAGCACCAGTACTACAGACTAATTTGGGTCATTGTTTTTATGAAAAACTTTTGAAAACATGCACATTGTCGCAATTTTATGCTAAAAGTACGAAACGAACGTAACAGTTTCAAAAAATACATACCTTTTATTTGCCTAAATATGTAACACGAATTATTTTTTTAGATAAACTAAACAACTAAAAACAATTGACTTTAAATTACACAATTAGTGTTTGCAAAATTACAAAGTAGCTTTTAACCGTACTTATCTAATCTTTATAAAGAAAAAATATAAAATATGAGATAAATCTCTAAGTTCTATTCCGCCGTCGGATTTAGCGCAAGCATCAGACGAAAAGCTTTCCATTTCCATGGAAACGGCTTTCATAATCCCCGAGACTTCTATGATACGCTAAACAATATAAATTATAGTGTATTTATTTAGTTTAAACTTTTTTTAAAAATACTTATATTAATTAGAAAAAACAAAGTTCTTTTTTCAAATCAATCAGATATGAGATGTTCGTACTTTCATTCACTTACGTTTCAATTAATTGGGGTCGTGACGTCCTGTTTAATTTAATTACATCGGAAACATTATCTGAATTACCGCTATCAGCGCTACAAGGTTTTATGAATATGAACACTGACAAAACAAGTGTCTACGCAATTAAGTATCTACATAGTAATTTCATTATGGACTGTACACACATCTATAAAATTAAAAATCTTTATTACGTTGGATTGCTGTCATTCAAGTGTTTTCATTTTCCGTCGGCAAAAAAATCGTTGGAAAATTATTGACTTGAAAAATATACGCTCGATATCAAACCACCCTCCAAGGACACTCAACGCAACAAACATTCGCTACTCGTGATGTTTTATTATATCAGTTCAATCATTCACTTTTGTTCAATTATGCTTATGCTTTCGTTGTTAACAAAACTAAAAACATCCCTTCCAGATATATTGCACTCCTACAGACATAATTTATGAGAAGAAATTTATTTTGTCGCAAATGACTTGGTTATTTTCGATTTGCGATTTTACCGACGGACGGACGAAAGTAGATTAATTTTATGATTGAACCATTATTATGTACTAACAGTAAATATATAATACATATAATGAGTCGTTACAAATAGAAGTACAATAATTAAGTTTTAGTAGTCGTATAATGAAGGCAAAGTTGGTACGTTTTTAATACTTGCAATACAAACTCGCGTACATCGATGAGACAATAAAAACGTAAGATCCTATTTTTGCACAAAAAATAAATATGTATCTTACCGAAATTAATAAATCACTGATTTTAATTAAAAATAATTATGATCGTAATATATTTCATTAAAAAATTGTTTAAAAGACACAATCGGAAGCCAAGTAATGTAAAACACAATAGGAAACCAGACGAGAAAAGACGAACTGAATTTAAACTTTGAAATAAACCACTAGTAAATACCAGTCAGTAGTTTACGCGGGAGTAGCTGAGATATGATCGCGCGTGTATCTCATCTGAGTGAATAATGTTAACTGAGCGCGCGAATGCCAGAGAACCACCAAGCTTCGAAGTTCCCATCCGCGCATGCGTCCTTCAACCCCATAGAATATTCTATGAAAAGATGTCCATATAACCCTAAATTTAATTAATTTAAGTGTAAAAGTGATCGACCACCGGTGTGTCACTGCGAGTGCGACCTTTATTATTTTATGTAAATGTACATAAACCCACGTATGTACGTACAGTAAACGGGGTTGAATTCGTTCAGGTTTCGGGTTGAGGGCGTTACCTCTCTATATTTCAATTGCAACGACACCATCGCCATTGCTATTTCTGATTTATAACAGTGCCATAAAGTTAGTTTATACACGTTAGTAGCCAACGATTGCCGTCCAAGTCGGTTCTGATGCTACGCAGAAACCTATGCTTTGTATGTCGCAACCCGACGGGATCGAATTGGAATTCGAAATTTATATTTAAACCAATTTGGGCATATTTTAGTAATAAAAATATATATTTTCGCAAATATTCAATAAAAGTAACACACAATTTAATGGTGTGGTATCATCAACTACACCAGGAAATTCGCTTCTCAGCATTTATTTCCTAATACTGCGGTTCAGCCGTGACCACGAACTATGCAACTGATTCGAAATATCGGCAATTAAAAGCGTTAATCATGAATATTCGTAAAATATTAAAATGCATTAATTCCGCGATATATTAATATAAAAGAAAACGCACTTAGTGTACTCCAACACGACGCCTCACACGGGCATATATCCGGGGAGCTCTTCCCGCTCCAGAGGTACCATTCTTTGATTTCGTCTACTTGATATCATTCACAATTACGGCCTTCCCGGGTTCGATTAGCTGGAATGGCTCGAACTCCTTTTAGTCGCCTCTTACGACAGGAGATACCGTAGCATAATTCTGGTCCCAAGGTACAGGGATATCTTGTTTCGATTAGCATCGTGAACAGAGATAAATAGAACACTTAACAAAGACAAACTACAGGTAAGACGTATTATATATGTTCTTATACATCTTTCTCGTAAATTGAGGATATATATACATATTTCTTCACATTAATAACTGTACGAAATACAAAAATCTTAGAGGACTTTAAAGACAAAAAAAATTGTTAAGTTGGTAAGTGTGTTTAAAGGTTTGTTTATGTAATTACATATGTTTAGGCAGTGTCGTAGTATTATTGCTGATGGGCTTAAAAATATATGTATGGATTTTTCTATACAGATATTAACCTACAGGCGTCATTCATGATTTAGTGGGGAAATGCTACGTTTGTGTATAGATTTATATATGTCATTACAAGGGCTTAGTTATACTGTTTTATTTTTACGACTTGGACGATGATATGCAGTCTCTATGTCTCCATGCTCCTTCCGTCGCACGGAACAAGCAAGAGGCCATAAGACAAAGAGTGGCTGTAAACTTTTGACACCAAGATCAACACAGTCAACTCAGTCTTAAGACTACGTACCTATTTTAAAGACAGATGATTGCTGCGTAATTCAATTTTTCTGGGTAGTCTTCCGTCGTAATGTCGTTGGTGTGGTAAGGGCTATTCTTAAGTCAGTATAATTCTGACAGTGTCTAAGTATCTGGGAACGATCTAAACTATAAATATCAATTACCATGGTACATTCTCCATGAGTAAGAGGCACAGATTTTTTTCTTGAGTTGGACTTTCTTTGCAGAGATATTTAGCGAGAGCCGTAATTTTTTGTTTGATGTAATGTGTGTAAGTTTGTGTAAAGATTTGCGTATATAACGGGTTAAATTAAAGCAGATTGAAAACTCTTATCACTTACACGATGTTGTGCACTCCACTCGTACTTCCAAGCACCTCGTCGCACGGAACAAGCACATGGTCATAAGAGTAGGCAGGGTTGTAATCTGTAGACACGAAGGTCCAAACAGCCTGCTCAGTCTTATGACCACGTACCTGTTCTACTGATTGCCGATGCAGAAATTTTTTATTTCTTCGGGATGGTCCTTTCTTATAGTGGCAGCAAGGGTTTGCAAGTTACCTAGGACAAATTTATACTACGGAAGTTTATTACTTTGTTGAGCTTCAGATCACTGGAGGCGCCGCCATATTGGTACTGGTGATGCACTTAGAATTGTACCCGTATCGTGAATTGGTATTTATTTGCAGATACATTTAGCGAGAGCCGAAATTTGTTGTTTGGTAGGAATATGTGTATTCTTGGTGTAAAGATTTTTTTATGTAATTGGACGTGTTTAATTAAAAAATATGTGAAACTCTTACCACTCAGACGATGTTGTGCACTCCACTTCACCCTAAACGCGCCTCGTTGCGTGGTACAAGTACATGGTCACAAGACAAATTGTGCTTGTAAACTTTTGACACGAAGGTCCATACAAGCAAATCAGTCTTATGACCACGTACCTGTTCTGATAGTGGCCGATGGAAATATAATTTATTATTTTGGGATGATTTAACGTTTATTAAATTTTTAAGTAATTATAGTTTTAACAGTGCCTAGGCATTTAGGACAGATTGAAACTTTAAATATCAATTAGTTTGCTGTGCTCTAAATTAGTGAGAGACGTAGCCGTACTGGTGCTGTTAGTATGCTTATCATGGGTGTCAATTACTCTGTAAGATTGTGAATTGATATTTGTATGTAATAACATGGGTCTTTTTGTTTGGTACCGTTTTAAACTCTTACTACTTGGCAGATGTTGTGCACTCCACTACTGCTCCACTCTGTCGCATGGAACAAGCACATAGTCATAAGACTGGGCAGGGCTGTAAACTTTTGACACAAAGGTCCATACAGCTTTCTCGGCCTTATGAATACGTACCTGTTCTATCGATGGACGATTCAGAAGGTCTTCATTTCTTCGGGATGGTCTTTTCGTATAGTGACAGCAAAGGCTTGCAAGACGGGGACTAGACACTTGAGACAGAGTTTTACTATAAAGGTTAATTACCTTGTTGTGCTTCAGATGACTAGAGTCGTCACCATATTTATAGCGGTGATGCGGTTTGAATTTTATTTATGCATTTCATTGCAGATATATCTAGCAAGAGTCGTAATTTATTTTTTGTTGCGCCTCGATGCACGGAACAAGCACATCGCCATAGGACAAGGCAAGGCTGTATTATTTACACAAATGTCAATACAACGAACGAAGTCTTATGATCACGTACCTGTTCTACTGACGGCCGATGCAGAAGTAATTCAATTCTTCGGGATTTTCTTTCGTTATAGTGTCGGCGAGGGCTTGCTAGGCGGTGACGTCAGAGTTAAACATTAAAATGAATTACCTTGCTTCCGAGGAGTAAGAGGCGGATGCACGTCCGGTGCGTTTGAAATTATATGTATACTGAGTATGAATTTCTTTGCGGAGATTTTGGTGGGAATATGTTTTTTTTTTGGTTACTAGTGTTTTTTACGTAAGAAGAGTAGGAAGCGAGAATGCAAACCACCTGATGTTAAGTAGTCGCAGCCCATAGACACGTACAACAATAAACACGACCGAAATCCTATCAGAGCTCGAACGTTGCTACACCTGAGGACTAAGATGGTTGCCTTCAAAGTGCAACCGGTAACCGCATCTCTCCAACCGAAACACAATTAATTAAAATTTAGTTAGTAAATAATATGCTAAATAACTTTTCAGAAAAAAATGTTTCCAAAACAATAATATTAACGTATGTTAAGTAACGTAATCCATATTATAACAGTAATAAAATCTCAGATTTTTTATTGAATTTTAACTCATCGAATGAATGTTTTTTTATGACTTCAAAGTATATTAAATCGTTAATATCAGTATTGTATTTTAATAATTTAATTTATGTTATAGTTTTGTTCAATGTATTAAATTGAATCGGTTTTTAAAATGTTAATTGTCAAAACATTTTTTAGAATAATTGTAATAATTCATAATTTAATTGCATTTTAATAATTTAATGTATTTAATTGAATTGAATTTTAATATGTAGGTTGATGAAAATGTGAGCATGGAATGTTTCGAAAAATTATAAGAATTTATTATGAATGTTGATTGTACCTATAATTGGAATGTTATACGTTTTGCATGCTTATCCTTGAATGTAATAGTGATCATTACGTTGGTGCAACTTCATAAATAAATAAATAAATACTTTTCGGCGGATAATGAGGACGGTGGTGGTACTTACCCGGTGGAATCATAGTTCTCCCACCTTTGAAACACACTTTACACTGTTTTACAACAAAATGCGATTTGATGCAGTTGTCAGTGTTGAAGATAAGTTGATTCACAAATTTTCTTTTTCTTTATATTTACGGACTCATAAATTGCATCAAAAGTCAGAATTACTTTTGAATTATTATTTTTGGTAAGTTCGCAAAATTTAGATTAAACTTAATGAAAATGTCGAGACTTGCAGTAAAAGATACAATTATAGCTGGGAATAATTATGTGCATATTCTCATATATATATATATATATATATATTATATAATATGTACGCATATACCTATAAATATAAATATGCATTGGATGCTTTAAGATTTACTATAGTGTTACTGAGTTCTAGAAACGTTAATATGTGTATGTTTGTGTAAAGATTTGTGTATGTAACTGCACGGGTTTAATGAAAAAAATATTTAAAACTCTTACCACTTGGACGATGTTGTGCTATCTATTCCTTCCTCCGTGTGCCTCGTCACACAGAACAGGCGCATGGT
>DWON01003074.1:0-18877 GCA_018251015.1 Phocides pigmalion okeechobee
GTGCCAAATCTCGGCAAGCGTCCTCCTTTTAGTCGCCTCTTACGACGGGCAGGAGATACCGTAGCGCTATTCTGGTCCCGCGCTACAGGGACCTCTTACTCTTACGTAATAATAATAAAAATGTTCATCCTTTTCTTCTAAGAAAACATGTTCTTCCTTTTCTTCTAATACTCGTTTTACACGTAGTAAAATATACCCTCAAAGTGATTTAAAGTTATTTCGATATAAGAAATCACTAGAGTGGTCTAGTTAAATTTTTCTTGTTTCTATGATATCCTTAGTAGTAAAATTTCTAAGCTTCTTCATATTAATCAGATACTCATCAATTCCGATCCTCCATAAGAAGAAACGGAAGTATTGCGTCATGATTCCCATTGCACGAAATGTGGAAATATAGAATTTAATGTAAACTCAAATGTTTCTTGTAACTAATGCATTTAAATATGATTTCACTAATATGGAGCGCGTATTCAAACGATACAAAGTTCTTGTAAGGACATACATATATCTCATTTATCCAAGTTCAGGTCTAAGCTTACATATACATTCTCACAGGGATGTAGATCTCAGTGTGTTGGTGCTGTTACAGCGGTAAATTTGATATTCTCACGTGTACAGAATATGAATTTTGGTGTTCACGGAATGTTTGATATATGGATCATGAATGGAGATATGATCTTCAAACGATGCATGTGGAATACACAGTTTGATAAAGCTTTAGTTTCAAGATTGCCTCTATTCTCAGTACATTTATAATGAGACAATTTTCTTCAGTTTTTATTTACTTGTAACTTACAAGAACGAGGTATAATTGTGTAAATTCGTCAAAGTTAGGTTTCAAATCCCTATTAATATATATATTATATATTATGACTATTAAAGATATTCTAACTTAATAACAACAAATAGTAGCTAGAAAGAAATACATACGTTAGTATGGATTTCCGCCCTTGTAATCCACCGTAAAGCATTACTTGTGTTTTCGTTGGAGAGGTACGGTTGCCGGCTACACTTTGAAGCGAGCCGGCCATATTAGTCCTCAGTAATAGCAACGTATCTACGTTCGAGTTCAAATAGGACTTCGGTCGTGTTTGTCACTGTACTTGGGGCTGCGATTACTTAACTGCTCTTCTCCCATAAAGAGCATAACACTTAATTCCCCTCATCAAATTTACTTTTATTCTCTTCCAAAAATGTAAAGTAAATTTTCCCTAAACTAAGGGAAATTATTTTTAGAAAAGCGCACTCTTGGACCTGTTGGACCTATCCCTAAGTCAAGTGTGGATCAAACCTTTGGCCAGGTCAACAACCTAGTATGCAACATGTAGGTCGCGGAAAGGGTTTGGTCCCGTGGGCAGTACTATTACAACGCAAGCTTGTTTTTTAACACTTTGACTGCGGCGATCATATGTAGAGTCAGCGTTGCGGAAGGCGGTACTAAGCTGGAACTTATTTCTCTAAACGAAGATGCGCCGACAATTCACTTAAATATTGTATTTTTAGCATCTGTATATCAACTACGAATACACTGACGTAATGTCCGCCTTCATTCAACGCGCTTGCGGCTTGTACGTACAACACAGTTGTGTACAAGCCGCAAGCGCGTTGCACCGCGCGTTGTACAGCAGAGTTGTACAACGCAGGGAAAGTGTTAAGTTGTACACAGTGTTTGTTCCCGGAAATTCGTTGCGCGGTTAAAATATTTATTCTTCGGCTTTCGTAGTCAAATATTTGTTATAAAGTAAATTTATCAAAGCCGGTAAAACATACTCTTATGACCTACATTCTATAGTACACAATGTTCGACTTCGATATGTAGACATAATCTGTAGATAATCCCTTGAACTTCAGTTATATTTTTTTATCCTATTTTGTGAACTACGTGTAAGGTGCATTTTTATAACAAGGCTTTATTTGTATTTATTGAACAGATATTTTTTGACTAAACCGATTAACTGTGATCACGGAACGGTTTGATTGTCCATACATGACCAATTGTAATCATATACATATGTTAATAGGTAATATTGTAAAATTGTTATGTTCTAAAACTCCTCGGACTTCTCAAAGACTTTTGCAATTGACGTGGGCATGTTTTTCCCTTCTTGAACAGTACCGACAGCGTGGACCATTTTACTCATGTATTCAAACTATTTAACCTAACCCTAACATAAAATATAGTCTACATTTTGAACTGTTAAGAACGTAGTGCAATAGAATAACATTTATTTTAATATTTAATGATAAAAATCTTAAAACTAATTATAATAAAAACCTAACCTAAGCAATCTAAAGGGAGTCCGTATCCATGCGGCGTAGTACTAAGAACACTAGAGCTGCATTTTCGCACTGAATAGCAATCGTAATTCTCTGCGCGAGAAATGAACCAGCCCTCTTGCGACCGGCAGCGTCTATCAAACTGAGTATTTCATAAAAGTGCATCCAAGCTTGTGTTTTTGTGCATAAAATATTTATTAAAGCTAAAGAATAATTCACCACTTTCATGCTCATACGTTTGAAACCGGTTTTATTAATAATGTTGATTGCATTGCTCTGCCTTGCGGACATACAATGTACGGAAAATGTTCATACAATATACCTGAACATTATTTTTTATAAGTTTGTATGATATTATAATAATATTTTATAAATTGCCTCGTGGTTCAAATATAAAATACATTTGTATTTTGGATCTCTGCACAATTGATTGCTTCCTGTAATGCAAACAGATCTACACAGATCTTTGTGAAATGTCCAAAAATTGTTTTCTCTTTTTTAGTTCAAATTTAATATAATTGAAATGCAATTATTTCACTTATGTTGAGATGTTTTTGAGGTGACCTATTGGGTTTTTGATGTGTCAGCCACCGGTGGCCGTCACGACGCCAATAGTAAAATTTAATAGAAGGGTGCGACAGAATTTGTTATGGTAATGTCAGGTATGTTGTGTCAGTTACCGGTAGCTGACACAGAGAGCAACGTGTTAAGAAAAGAAGTAACAAATGATTATGTTATCATGTAATATTTCTCCAATGCTGCCAAGGACATCTGTAATAAATCCAAAATCGTAGATTTATTTCTCCCCTTAAAACCTACGCTTAAGCCAAAAGTAGAGGTATTAAGTGAAATCAATTGTTAAACCTAAAGTATTACTAAATTTCGTCTATTACAAAAACAATTTTCTTTTATTTTGGTACAAATCCATCTGTAAATTCTACGTAAATTCCAATTATCCTAATAATCTTACGGTCAGTCAGTCGGTTTCTGTTTATAAAAGATGAAAAATTAAACTAGAAAACTTGTAGACGTCATGACTGATACCGTAGTTTTAGATGTACCAGTGGTGCCCTCGAATCTTTCCCACAACTCGGGGGAGCTGGAATCCACTGTGCTGCCTTAACGGGTACAATACGATACGATACGATACGATATTTTAAGATTCGATACGATACGATACGACACGATACAACATTATATGATACGATACACTTAAAAATTATTTAAACAAAAGTATATTGGCATTTTTGGTCTACGCATTACCAAACTGTCTCTCGAATTTATTAAAACCATCCTTAGGGAAATGAATGATGATTAATCATTGCCAAATATCCACATTGCTTAAGTTTGTATATGTAACCTAGTAAATAAAAGTTAGCTAATATGTTTATAGCAAATTTTAAATGATAGTTTTAAGTAAACTTAATGTCAATACAAATTATTAAGTCATTACGTTGACTTCCATCGTACCACGTAGATAATAAGGTAATAGGGTGCGATGACCTCGTCTTTGAGCTTTTCGGTAAGATTAGCTTTTCTGAGGTCCCCGATAATAATGGGCCAAACTTTACTCCATTAGACGACTTAAGAGGATCGGTTTCAAAGGGTTAGACTATCGTTTAAAATGGTTTCTATACGCCAGGAGAGCAACAAACGGGCGTGCAAATCACCTGATGTTGAGTGCTTGAAACTGCCTGTGTAATAATAAGCTGAGAAATAGAGACAGGTGAATAGCGACTTTGTTTAGTATTAACATTGCACTGAATTGATAATTTAGTACGAATATTAGATAGTTACCGTTTTAGTGTAAACCTAACGAAAATAATATATTTTCATATTTACAATGATAAAAATCTTAAAACTAATTACAATAAAAACCTAACCTAAACAATCTAAAGGGAGTCTGTGCCCGTGCGGCATTTTTCCAAGAACAATTATTTAAATATAACTATTATAATTATTATTAAGTTCTTTTTATGTATCCACATAATTTTTTGTTCTCATATTTTATTTTGAAAAATATACTATAATATCTTTCAATTTCAACTATATAATTCCCTTTTTTATATTAATTATAGTTTAATATACTTTTATACTTTCATTGACATATTTTTTATCATTTGTTTTAGTGGTGTATTAGGTTCAGGTTTGTGTGTGTTTTCCAAATGGATGATACAAGATGTGTTCTTCCACCAATGGTCGCTCAATGGTTATATTCATAAAATCCACCATGGTGACTGGTTCGGAGGCAAAGGAGTTGGTCTGTGTCGCATAAAGTATCAGGACAAACTAATCAATATATATTGCACACATGTGAGTCATTAATAAGCAATAAATTATAAGCTTCTATTAGTTATTAATATTAACAAAAGCAAATAATGACTCAATGACGTACAATAAGTTAGAATACCTACTTCATATCATGGGAGTAAACAAACAAATCACATTTTTAATGATTGAATTTTTAATGATAGAAGGCTTTAAAATTTTCCCTGAGACTTACAACACTGCTGTGTAGTGCATGGTGTGATGCGCTTACAGCTTGTACACAGCTATCATGAAAGTACAAATCTTTATGGATTATGGATGAGCATAAGTAGTATATATTTACTTTGGTGCGACAAGATTACCAGCAGAAACATTTTATGTGTCTTCTTAAATATTATACAAATGCAAAAAAATACATTTTTGTGAATTGTTGATGCATCTCCAGTCTAAATAAATGAGCTTTAGTTCAGTGTGCCTCCTGCAACGCTGACTCGATGTGATATATGCGCACCACGGCCAAAGTGTCGAGAAAATGATGAAAAAGTTTCAAATATGTTAGTCTATATTCAAACAAAGTTACTTAGTTTTTTGTTTCCTAAAAAGTAAGGATGTTTGCAGTTATACTCCTGTCTCATGAAGCCTGTGAAACTATTAATTACAGTCTTATTATAAATTGCTAATTAACATTTTCACTGCGATTACAACCCTGCTGTGTAATTCTGGGCGCGAAGCACTTGCGGCTCCTATACATCTGTGTTGTACGGACATATTTGTATGGTATACGGTCAAACAAAAATGATGTTTCTATGTCGGTGCTACAAGACTGAGGACGGATATTACGTTTGTGTATTCGTAGATGATACACAGATGCTTAAAAATACAATATTATAAGTAATCAGTTGGTGTATCTTCCAGTCTAATCAAATAAGTTCCAGTTTAGAGCCGTCTCCCTCAATACTGACCTGATCATATAAATCCGCGCCGCAGTCAGTGTTATGTGCAAATAAATTGTACTTTTTTTAGGTCTCTGTCTTAAATGACAGATATAACTGCTGTGGTTTAAAATACAAAGGCACTAATTCCAAGAATAGTGAAATTCCAGAAGTATAAAATATACCATAATAAATTCTGAACTTTTACTGTTTAAATATTTTAACTATAATTAAGTGTATTTATCCATGTAATAATATCTATTAACAATGCCCAACTTTAAATAATTATATGGAAATAAAAACTATGGGCATTCCAGATCATTGACATGGTACTAGCCATGTAATTGTTATGTTGTCAAACAAATTAAATAATAATGTTTTTAATCTATAATAAAATGAATGATGACTAAGTTATTATCACAATGCAAATGCAAAAAAGAAGTATGTAACCCATCTGGTATTATGTGATCAACATTGCCCATGAACAAATTTGAATACTTTATTTCAATAGGTATAAGGAATTTAGATACACCTAAAGAAAGTCATATTTGCAATATAAAGTCTGTTATTGGCTTCAATTTTTAAGTTGCATAGATTGACCAGGAAAAAAAGGCTGGCAGAAAAACACTTGAACATTCGTAACTGACCTCTTGATAATTACCATGAAATTAAATTTGTGGAGAAATACTTCACTTTAGTATACATTAATTAAGTAAATAACTGTTAGACTCAGCTAGACTTTGAATTTGTTACCAACATTGCAAGTTACAAAAAAAATACAAATGTCCTATTATTTTTATAGTTGCATGCCGAGTACCATGTGGATGACATATACTTGGCCCATCGAGTGCTGCAGGCATATTCTACTGCAGAATTCATTAACCTAACTACATCTCCTGCTGATGTTTCCATACTTGCTGGAGACTTGAATACTGCACCTGGAGACTTATCTTTCAAGTAATTTAAATGATTTATTATATAGTATTGGCAGTCCTCGACTTACGTCGTTTCAATTTACGTCGCGTTTTTCGAGAACCTAACATGCCGTAAGTACGAGGACTGCCTGTATACCCCTGCTTATAAATTTAATGTAATATAGTATTCAAAGACAAATTGTCTTATATGGTATAACTATATATTGGATTTGCTAATTTATTAATTTGATAATATTCGGTATAAAAATTGAGAATCCCACCAGCAATAAGGTTACATCTAATTGCATGTTTTATTGCTTTCCATTCATATTTTTAGTAACATATATTTTTGTTACTGTCACTTACCAATTGAGAATTGATTTCTTATTAAACTACAAAAAAAATAGCAGGTCTTTAATCTTGAACAACACCATAAACATTATTTCATTTATTGATATTATAAACCTAACATATTATTACTTGAATTATATGTTTATCCATATGTTTCAGGCTTATAACTCAACTGCCTTCATTGCTAGACCCCTATAGCCTGGATTCGGTTCTTAACAACCCTGTGATACCAAAACCAACAGGAACCTGTGAAACAATAAACAACAGTTATTCTGATCCTAAGTTGGCAAAGTCATGTCCAGAGGGCAAGAGAATAGACCACATACTTTTTCATGTTAATTCAGCATATGAGGTATTATGTTTTTAATTTTAACGCAACCAATATTACACGATTACATTATCATCTTCAAACAAATGTGTCTTATCACAAACCTATAAAAATAATGTATTTTTACTTTTTCACTAAATATATAAACTAGGTGATATCTGTCGATCTTTGTACCTATATTTGTTGTGAAATCATGAATCAATTTCCACAGAAATATTTTATTTTATCAGAAGTAACAGATTATACCAGTTTGACACATGGGACATTTTGCCTATATTTGAACCTATACTTTAACAAATAGTGACGTTTGTCTTTTACATTTAATATTTAAGTTTAAGTTATTTTTAAAATTATTATTTTTGCTCAAATTATAATGCATAATTTTGTGTTTCCTGCCATCCATTACTATTTGTAACCAACTTTAATTCAAATAATAATTGATTTAAATTAATCATATTAGACTTTCTATTCAAATTGATGTCACACATCTATAAATTAATGTAAATATTATTAATGGAACATATAATTTTAACCTTTGAATAATTTACAGGCGGAAGTCCTCCATATTGGAAATCCATTGGAAGATAGAGTACCAGGTCAACAATTCTCTTATTCTGATCATAATGCTGTTTCACTGGATCTCAAAATTAAGTCTACCAAAGTAAAACAGAATTATAATAGTTATAAACTAGATGGCTTGGATGAAATAATAGACCAGGCTATAAAAGTATGCAAAGAGGCAATTATAAGCATAACGAAGACAAAGAAATTGTTTCTTATGTCGGGAGGACTAATATTCATGTTCATATTGGGATCAGTGGGATTTTGGCCTAATGGTATTTGGTATAATGTTTTTAAGTTAATCATGAGTGGTTTATGTTTTTACTACCTGATAATGGGAACACTGTGGAATAAAATCGAAATGAACAGTCTGAAGGCAGGACTGAGTGCTCTCGAAAATTTCAATAAATGCAGAGGTGAAATGAACCAAGGAAATTAGAGAAATATTTGAATAATACAAAAAAGTATAATCAAAATCAACGTATTATATAATAATTATTGTAATTTCAGTATTACTATACATATCTTAAGCATTATCCCATACTTTTATATTACAATGTACTTTGAAGATTGCACTTTTCTTGTTAAATTATTTTTAAATTTTAAAATAAAATATAGAAAATATTCCATTTGGATGTCGTAAGTTTAGCCTTATCCTATTATTAATAAGTAGAGCGCATATATATTTATTTATTACGTAAACTTAGTAAAAGTATATAAACTGTGATGCTTATACAATATTGTAATGCTATATACTTTTATATAATTTAAATGTTTACATATAAAAATAAAGCATATTTTATTCAAATGTTTTTATAATTTTAATATGACTTATGGCTTGTATAGTTTATTTCAGAGACAACAACATTTTACTAACGCAAAATATTTATTCAATAGGATAGCAAGGTGGCATTTGCTATCCTACTGAATACAAGAAGTGAATGTTGCAAATGAATGTCGATAGAAGTAAACAAAGCCAAAAAATGACTCATATGCATACATTTAGAATTGTTCACTCCTATTCTAAATTTACGGGCGATTGTAAATATTTTTCTTCTAAAGAAAACTGAACGTCTTTATGTCCCAACACTTCCTTCAAACCAGAATAGCAGCTATACACTGCTGCTAGCCGAGGTTGCAATGTCTCCGTTATGGAACTATAGAGATTTACTTATATTCAGTATAATATGAAATTACCTGTAGTATTCCATATTACAAAGTAGTTTACTAAGTCTACTTCTACAGTATTAAACCAAGGTCTACTATGATTTCGAAAATACTGTTAATATTTACCAGCAATCGACAACGGCTTTACTGTTTTTTGAAGAGAAAGATTACTACTATGCAAGTGTGAGTATAACTCTGAGGAATACGCTTGCTGCAGTCTGTCGAGACCAAGACTACCATCTGTTTTGGTATTTCGGAATGGTGACTAATGTCTATACAAAACTGAAGAATTATCCCCCTTTCTTCTTATAACAAGTAATATACAATCATAAGTTCTTTTAAATCACTATACAGACTAAAAAAATGATACATTATGGTTTTATAAGACATTGGTAACACCCACTTAGTGCGGCCACCTGCCCAGCACCCCTCTCGTAGATACTAAGAACATATGCCCTACAGTCTGTTTTAGTTCTGTATGGAATTGATCAACATAAGGAATGCAATAAAGGTACGAAAGTAAGAAAATTGTTACATACTATATTAATTTCAAATTAATATCTTAAAATACATCAATATATTATATAATTTTAATTAAAAATAGAATTGTTCATGCTTTTACAGTAGATAACTAGATGAAAAATTAGTTTCATCTTAAATAAAGAGCATTCAGGAAGACCAAATAACATCTACATATGGTTTTAGGCAGACAACTTGACAATATCACATTACTTACAAACTATTATATATTATCAATGTAGACAATTGACAAAATAAAACTTGTGTTTGATCATAACCTACAAAATCAAAATGTGTACGTGTATGATTTTAAAAACCAAATCATTTAGAATGTATATTAACAAATTAGCATTTTATCAGATAAACTCCATAACATCAATAACTATTTTTATAAATATATATTGCGTATAATTATTACTGTACAAACACTAGCTAAAACAAAATCAAACTTAGATCACATAATATCACAACTTAGTTTTCAAACATTTGGATTTTGATTTCGACTAGAGTCTTGAGAGACGCCAAGCAGGGGTTCGGTATCAGAGTTCATTGAACCAGTCGTAATAGTGTTTTCTATAGAGCCGTAGACAGAAGGTCGACTTTCTGTTTCAGGAGGTTCGATTTCAGTGGTCAAATTGGGGGCGGAACTCGACGGCACCCCCTCGCTCACTAACCTGGAGCTTTCGTCATAGCCACGTGCCATATGATACATTGATTTTCCTCGCAATCTTCTACTGAATGAGCTTCCTGTAAATAATTATAGAAAAATTAAAATCATCCATTCTCCTACAGTGGATCGAGACTATTCTAATAAAGAGAACATTATATAGAAACTGTGTTAGGCTATTGGGATCATCCCCAGAACTAGGGAACACCTGATGCACATTCCAATATCATCAGCCTATAACTGTCCACTGCTGAACATAAGCCTCCCCTAGAGCGTGCCACGTTGGTCGGTCTTGTGCTTTCCTCGTCCAACGTCTACCGACGATCTCACGAATGTGGTCGAACCAGCGGGTAGGAGGTCGCCTTACGCTACGCTTACCAAGACGCGGTCTCTACTGGACTAGTCTACTCCGGCGGCCAACTATATTCCAATATACTGTTCACCAATAAGCATTAAAATGCTTGTTGCTAAACTGTGTCGAATATTTTCAAATACTTTATGAGACATCTAATAAGGTTAATGATTTATATCTTATTTGAAAAAAAAAATTAAAGAAAATTCCTTTATAATTGAAATTTTATTATGCTCGTAATGTTCAGCAACAGCTGCCACTCATACATATAAAACAAACCATCCAGATTTTTTTATATGAGAAGAGTAGCAAACGAGCATGCAAACCACCTGATCTCAAGTAGTCGCATCCCATAGACATACACGTACAACCACAAACACGACTAAACTACTATCTGAGCTCGAACGTTGATGCGTTGCTACTCCTGAGGACTAAGATGATCGCCTCGCTTCAAAGTATAGCCGGCAACCACACCTCTCCAACCGAAACACAAGTAATACTTTACGGCGGATTATGAGGGCGGCGGTGATACCCTCCCGGTCGAACTATAGTTCTCCTTTCAAACTGTCCTTCATTAACACTTTCCCTGCGATGTACAACACTGCTGTGTATTACGCGGCGCAATGCGCTTGCGGATGGTACACACAGATGCAATAAAATACAATATTTCAATGAATTGTTGGCGCATCTTCAGTCTAGAGAAATAAGCTCCAGTTTAGTTCGCCTCCCGCAACGCTCACCCGATCTAATTCATAAACACCGCAATCAAAGTGTTAGATTTACAGCGGACGCATTGCTACTCCTAGGAAATAAGATGGAATTTATTAAGAAACCTGCACTACCACTATTTAAATCAAAACAGCCGGAATTTGGTTACGTAAGAAATGGAGGTGGGCCTTAAATGTCAAATGAGATATTTATCAAGATTAAAAAAATCTTACCAACTACGCCAAGATGCTCAGATATATCTCTCTTTACATCTGAAACATCCCACATGGCTAGGAAGGAACCAAGGCACGACGGCGATGAGTCGTGATGTGACATAAACGGCTTGTAGGAGAAACTGTAGTGATGAGCTATTGCAGCCAGGAACATCTCAATGCATATAAGGAAATCCTAAAAAAATAATTAAATAAAATTAATTAATAAATATTGTGTGAAAAGCAAATGAGCAAGTGGACTACGTGATTTTAATTAGTTGCTAAGTACATGGACACTCAATTTCAAACATGACTAAAGCTTTAATGTCATACATAAAGATTAGTTGTTACTCCTGATACTGAGATGACCACTTTCCAAGTGTAGACGGTATCTCTAACAGCCCAAAAACAAGAGTTGTTTTGCATCAAATTTTGATTTCTTTCAGGTAACACAACAAAAATCTTGCTAATTAAAATATATAAAAATAAAATGAACTTTTCTTTTATTTGGCTGCTTCTGTCTTCTTATGTGGTAATGCTGTCGGTAGATGGTGTAAATTTTTGTACATATTATATCCTTTTTGATGTTCCAATACTGTTCATGGGTCTTTTACCACTTTTCTCTATTTATACATAAGATACTATATCCAACTGATATTCATAGCCTTGGCATATTCATTTGATATCATTGGAATTGTTTTACATAATATTACATTAAACATGATAAACCTTACCTGTAGCTTTGATGATATAATCTTTATCTTGTCTTGGTCTGATATATCAAATATTGTTGATATCACTCCACAGTAAACTAAAATATTAATAATAACTCCTTGGCTGCAACAAACAAAGTAAACCAATTTAAATATAAATAATGTCAAACATTTAAAGTAAATTGTTATAATTACAGTAAAAAAATATTACTTACAAGAATGAGAAAAAGACAACAGCTTTTATACAAAGGAACTTCCCTATAGGCTTCATTGGTTTTAGTTCTTCTCGATTTGCTTTATAAAATAGTACCAGACAGTACATAGCCACAAATTGTGAGAGATTATTAATAGCAATCATGTAGGGGAAAGCTACATCTGGACTGAAGTCACTCTCACCATACACATCACAAAGATCACATATCATAGATATGACTGTGGTTACTGGTCTTACTAATGTGTATTGAAGAATTCCATGTTTGCAATTGTGTACAAATTCCCTGAAAATAAACCGTAATATTCATTTGGAAAGTCATAAATTCATCAAAAAAGAGAAGCATATACTATATAAATAGACATACAAAAATTATAGACAAACCTTCTTAAATGCATATAGTTGAAATTCCCGATATTAAAAGTAGTACCCAATGTAAGGAAAGAATATAAAATATATAAATAGGACACATAGTATTTGACACTAAAGTTAAATTGTACTTTTTTTTTTGTAGAAGGGGTAATAAAAAAGATTACTAAAAGTTATTTCAACTGTTGAATAAATTAATTTATTCTTCATCCTATTATGGTCTCCCGGCTGGGATAGATTTCTTCTCAGAATACAAATATTTAGACCATAATCCACTATGCTTGCATATGAAGTTTAAACTCCATTAACCTTTTTTAAGCAATTGAAGTGCACAGAAATTACAAGAAGTTCATACATATACATATTTTCCTAACTGATAAAACAACTGAATATTAAATTCTAGATTACACATAACTTTAAAAAAATTGAGATGCACGTTTGGGCATTCCAGGTTCTTTGTGTAAGGGGTAATCCAAGCCCATAAACACCAATAAGTCATTTAACAGTTTGGTAGTCATACAAGATCACAAATAAATTATAGATGGATTTGTACTTCTGGATAACTTATATCTACATACATGTGTGTGTATATATATATACACACATACTATATAATATATTACATATATAAAATATTTAAATAAATTTCTGAACCAGGGCACTAGGATGAGCATAAGCATTAAAATGCTTTCATAGTTACAATAATATGTACAATGTCATAGTTTGGGAACATTGTATAATTTTCACTTTCATTGCACTATATATTCCTTTCTTAGGTACTTTGAACATAAGTTGCCTTTTTATTGCAAAAAACAAAATAAATCAATTAAAATCAATCAGCTCATTACCATCATTAATACATTTGAAATAAATGACTGCTAATTTATGTAATTGGCATTGATGTAATAATGATAAATATAACATTCCAAAACAGAATTTTCCTGTACCTGGGAATGATGACAACTTTTGCACAAAAATAGGACAGTAGAAATGACTATATTGAAGTTGAAATTAAAAAAAAATGTATGCACAACATGTGCATTAAATTTATTATAAGCTCACCTGCCCATTTCCCATGGAGTCAAACAACATAATGGAAATATGTGATATACTTGAGGCTTGATCTCCAGCATTGCCTCTAAATCTTGGCCATCATTTAAATAATTAAGCAAGTATTTCATGAAGTTATAAATTACATAAGCCTCGTAACACTCTCTCAAAGAATCCATATAGATAGATTGCTCAGGAAATTCAAGGCCTATCCAGGCATTTAAAGCATATATTGGCACCATCCATAATATTCTAAAAACAAATTTCAACCATTGCATGAATTTGACAATGTAATAAGTATCCTTTTAAGTTGTATTGAGGAGGCAATGTCTCCCCCACATTACAGGTTTATAACAATAAATATGTCATTATGCTAATATTTAATAAAAATGACATGCAATATCGCTCTTACCGAATGATGTGTTTCTGAAGAGATGGTTTGGTATAATGGACTATGTGTTGGGTTATTTGCCATATGGAGATTGGTAGGGCCAATAGTACAAAACCTCCTCCAACCAAAGTGCCCTGGTCGGATTTCGTGAAACCATTATTTAACGAGTGAATAATAAGTAACGGTACCAAAACTATAACAAGTATTATATATGTTGCAATCACAAAAGGGCGAATCCATAGTCTCCACTGACTAAAAAATGCTGTTATCGATGATGGACACATTTTGATCTATTGGTACATAAATAACTCAATTAATTATTTTCATGGGCAGATCTTTCCATAACAAGTTAACTTTTCCTACTGGTTCCTCAAGTACGTGATTCATGTGGGAAGAAAAACCCAAAAAAATGTATACACTGTACGCGAAATGTTTCTATTCAATGGCGTATACGATTAATTATAAAACTTGTTGTCTGTAGCTTTCGAATTACAAATTGAATCAAATTTAATTATACAGTGATAAATAACAACATTATCTACACAATAAAAATAAAGAACGAATGAATGAAACTATAGATATGAAATCTTGAATTGACATTTGCTTGACAATCTTGAAATAATTAGTCTATGGTTGTGATTGGAACACATTGGGAACACTCATGATGTAATATTTTCTTAGATATCTATGTTTAGTTTCGCAAAACTGGTAAATAATTAAATTTTGTAACAATGACAATATGGCCAGATAAAGAAACAGTCAAATCAAAGCTATTGACGTGAGGAAACAAGATAGGATGTTTTAAGGAGTAAAATTTAGACAAGTTTCATACAAGCTATTTTTTATTAGAAGAACAACAATGAAAAAAAAACTGATTTTCTATTAATGTATTATATTAAAACTCATTACTTATTTTGGTCGTGTTGTGTATCCGATTTTTCGAAAAAAAAGACACATATATGCAATTTTCATTAGTGTAAAAAAGACAGGTAATTTTGATACACCTCCATACACCTGTGTTGCTAGCAATAATCATCCTTGTAAAAAAGACGATTCACCATATTTTTTTTATATTTATTTATCCGAATCCGAGTCGAACCGATCCACCGTAGGTAGACGAGCGAGTAGAGAAACAGAATGGGTTTGATAAAATTGTTTGTGATTTCATTTTAGAACATATGAATTTATTAGATAAAGTAAAAAGTGATAACGTAATTTAATATTCAAATAACATAAGCTCATGGTGGAGACCCACTTATTTGTGCATTTACAGTTATCCGCGTAACACGTATTTTGTGCATAGAGTTCGAGCGTTGAATTAGGCCACATAGCGATCTCTCCCTAAAATACCGCTGTTCTGGCTGTCGACGTATCAAGACAGACTATCAAGTGAGTGTTGTTTTGTCTTTCAGTAAAAGAAAAGTATTCTTTTGGCTTTTTACATTGTAATCGCGGTATGGAATATCCATAGGATGCAATAGATAACGATTAAAAATAGTCTATCGTGAGTCGATAATTTGTATGTTTTCGTAAATGGGTCACCTCGCCATTCTTATAAGATGATGTTGAATAGTGGATTTAAGGCTAATTAAACGTTAGTGGAAGGTGTTTCGATGTGTGTTAGTAGATTTTAATAAGTATGGTATGTGTTTACGGTTGTAGTCGCGCAAGGCGGGAGAGTGATGTGCAGAAAGGCCGCGACCTAATGTGATGTCATCAAAAGGGGAAACAGAGGCCGACTCTGGCACCGTGTCGCCGAATTTACCTGCTGTAAAAAATGAACCGGTCAGTGTCCATTTATCTATAAAGTACATTAGAAAAATGCTATCTCAGATACCTGTTGTCCTTTATTTTGGTTCTAGACTTTTATTTTGTCTACTGTTAGGCCTACTTCTAAGTTCCATATTAATGTTTTTTTAGTTCAAAGGTTAAGTTAATGATCTTATCACGATAATAAGCACTTCCAAAAAAATGTTTACTATTTGAACATAGAATATTGGGTTTTGTATTAATAATTTGACAATCTGGTTTTTCATGAGTTCATTTTTAGGATTTATAGGGTACTTGTTTGGTTTACAAAGTAAAGCCAAAGTACTCAATCTTTTGATTTTTGCCTAAATCAAATGACCCAAATTCATTCTACTGGTCAGCAGTACACAATGTAGGTTCTACAGGTTACAGATTATCCTACAATGTCTAGGATTGTTTTTATTGTCATAAAGTTACTTTTTAGAGTAACATAAATTGTTGTATCTTTTGCAGTGAATTTCTAATTTTGTAATTAATTTTGAGTGTTGAGTTACATTCCTTGATTCACCTATGTTGATATAGATTATCATATTACATGGAATATTGTGAAACCTATACTTAAAACCTATACTAAAAACTATAACATAAGTTTATCAAAACTAAATGCTCCATATAATTATTGAACAAACCCAATCCAAAATAAATTTGAAATTATCTGATTTGTTCTGTGATATGGTGTGACCTTGATGCTAACCTGGCTTATGCAAATCAAGATTTGGGATTTGCATCTTTGCCTATTGGATTGAAATAATTTCATCATTTAAATGTACCACAGAATTATCATACAAGTGTTACCTACAGCTTTGCCCACAAAAGCTTATACAACTGGAATATAAAGGAGTAACTTGCATTGTCACTTAAAAGTCACTTAAAAGGACAATTATGTTAACTATAATGTCGATCCTCGCTCAGTTTCAACATAATATAGCATGATATTATATAGCCCATAAAAAACCAGATGTAGAGGCAGCTTGGTTCAAAAGTTGGGGTAGATAAAGGTCAGTTTTTTTGATATTTTATTAACATATATAAACAAGAAAGTTAAAAATGTTTCACTTTCATTTAATAGTAGAAATAGGAAAGTATGCTACTACTAAATAGAAATATAATATTATTATGTATATAAGGAGCAATTTTGTTAGAATTTCTGTAAAAAAAACCTACCTAAATAATCGTCTAAAGTAAATATAATTTGTTTTTATAACATTGTGACATTGAATCCCATATGAGATAAGGACGTATTTAGGAGGCGTAGTCTTTTCCCTGTATGAGTCATTGGGATATGAATGTAATATTATCATTTGCAATAATACTTCTTATCATGGAATTCACATCCATCTTCATATCTGGAAAATACATAAGGTTATAGAATAGAAACCAGTTCACTTTCATTATAATCGGTATAATTCAAATGGTTTTAAACACTTGATATGAATTGATTTGAAAATGCTACTGTAATTTAAGTTTGCAATTTGTTTTATAAATCTCATTGCAGTGCATCTTTCCATATGTGAATCTTTTTTTTATATAAACTAAGTGATTTTATCAGTAGAAATAAATATATATCAGTAATTTATTTTGTTTGTACCATTGTACTGTCTGCCTATATATGAAAACTTGCTGTGATTATTTTTTTGATACATTTTGAATTAAATTGTATTTAATCCCTTTCCAGGCACCCACAGCAAGTAAAGAAACTCCAAAAAGGGGGAGTGGTACATTATTAAAATGTACCACATGCAATAGTTTCAGTACATTGAGTAGCCGAGCATTAACAACACACATGGCGCAGTGCTCACCAGACAACAACAATGTGGCTGCTGCTCAAAACACAGATGCTCGGCCACACCGAAAATTATTTGAATGTGATGTCTGCAATATGAAATTTTCAAATGGCGCCAATATGCGTCGACATAAAATGCGACATACGGGAGTCAAGCCATACGAATGTCGCGTTTGCCAGAAAAGATTCTTTAGGAAGGACCATTTAGCCGAACACTTTACAACCCACACAAAGAGCTTGCCATATCATTGCCCTATTTGCAATAGAGGATTTCAGCGACAAATTGCCATGCGTGCCCATTTCCAAAATGAACATGTCGGGCAGCATGACCTCGTCAAAACTTGCCCCCTATGTAGCTACCGTGCGCCTACAATGAAAAGCCTTCGAGTTCATTTCTTTAATAGGTTGGTACCTTTTTCGTACTTATTTGTTTAAAAAATTGATTTCAGATCTAATTGTCTTTATCCTTACAGGCACGGAATAGATTTGGATAACCCAGGTCCAGGCAACAACTCTGTTTCCTTGCTTGCTGCTGGCATCGCAAATGCTGCATATACAGATGGCACAATAGACCCGAGCGCGATGAATGCTCTCGGCGCGTTGGGGTCTGGCTTATCAGTGTCGGTAGCTGCTGCCTACTCGGATAGCGGGGACAGTAATGGCGCTCGTTCAGTCGACAACGCTACGCCACCTATGCACTATTTAACTCCACATGTTGAAATATCTATGGCTGATAATAATGAAACATTTTCGCCAGGCCAGAATAATCATTTAGGCAACTCTGGTAAGTTTAAATACTCTTAAAATATATGTTTCCGTAATTTTTACACTTCATTTATAAGTAGTATACATTTGCATTTCGACGACTACTCCATATAGATCATGTAAAATTAATAATTATCTATCTTTAAATACTATAAAACAAAGTCCCCTGTCACGCCTGTCTGTCTGTCTTCATGATAAACTTAAAGTTAAGTTAAGTTGTTTTTTATACATTGAGCAAGAAATTAAATAGTTATATTTAATATAGTAATTAAGTCGTTGTTCGAATTAGACGTTTCTAATTATTAGTTTTCGCAACTAGGTAATAACTGGATGCAGATATGAAAGTAAAATAATGTAAGCAAGCATAAACTCTGCTACTCCAGCAAAGCTGGGCTGGGTCGCTATTTTTACATAATCTGCTGTCCTGAAAAAAGAGCTCTTGCGTCAATTAACACTAAGAAGTTTGTTTACCAAATATTAAACTTTCGTCAATAAAATTTTTTCAAAGAATACCTAATAATTACAAGAAT
>DWON01003075.1:0-18875 GCA_018251015.1 Phocides pigmalion okeechobee
TATTTGTACGATATCTCAACGCTGTTAATACAAGACTTTGTGTATCATATTTTAGTTATCATAAGCCACTGATAACTGAAGTTCTTATTCAGTCATTACCGGAACATGTTATGACAGTGGACATAATTTAAAAATCACATTCGCATATTAAGAGAATTCATGTTACCCTTAAAGTAAAAAAAAAAAATATTTATTTAATTTTGCAATTTTAAACGGAACTTTATTGACTGTGTTGACTGTCCTTTTCCAGTCCTTTTATAGTTTTATTGTAATTTGTTATTTTCATACAATTAAAAAACTATTTTTAATGATAAGTACACGCACCCATTTTTTTTGCACGCGGACCCCACGGACCAAAGGTTTTAAAGCTAAGTGGAACAAATATTACTTAGTGAAACATATTTCTCCATTTGGCTAAGAATTAAATCCCAAGACCTTGAAGTGATACCGTTAGAGACCAATGATTTTCTTTTTGTCTCTGTTTTGTATCCGCTCTAAAGTTGTCTAGAAGATATACTGCATAGTAGAGAAAAGGCGGTCTTATCGTTACAGTTTTTAAACAAATAGTAAACGAGCATGCAGGCCCTCTGATGTTAAATAATCTATGCAGGTATACACATCTACGTCCAACCTCAAACAAGACGTAAAGCGACTGAAAGCGGACATTACGTCTGTGTATCCGTACACTCTACACTGGTGCTAAAAAGTATAATACTTGTGTGAATTATCGCCGCATCTCCAGCGTAGAAAAGAGCTTCAGTTTAATGCCGCCTCCCGCAATCCTGACTCGATGTATATCAGCGCTTGAACGTATTAACCTATAAAATCTAGATTAACGGTTAACCTTTAGTAATGTACTGGAAACAGTAAACGTAATGAAAATTTCTCAACACACCCTCATTATCGCAAGCAAATTTAATTATAATAAGCTTTTGTGCGCATCTCTTGTAGTATGACATGTAGTTACCGGTCAATTTTATGTCGCGAAGCCTACGACGGACGATGGAAACTTCATTAACCGTTTGGTACTCATTATACTAAGTGTGTAGAAATTTTCAATTATCTCCTGCAATGATCAGATTTTAGCAAATCCCTTATATTTGAAGGGTTAGTGCATCGTTTAATTGGAAAATACATTATCTGCTACGGGATTGCAAGGTACGTCAATTTGAACGTTGAACGTTGTAAATGGGAGTGGGGTGACCATATTATGTTTGAATACATCGTTTATCAAAATTGTCTTGATTCAAATAGATAGATAGATTGATAAACAGATAGATAGATGAAGACATGGATAGATAGATCGATAGATAGGTAGATAGATGGACAGATAGATAATTCAGTCGTTATTAACCATTACATTCTTCGAAGGAAATAAATGTTATATATAACACTTTCTTAACATAAAAGTAACCTAAACGTATACATAATAAAAGCCTAACCCAAACAATGACAAACATTTTTACTGCGGTGCTCGTATCTTAGATCGGGGCAGCGTTGCGGGCGGCGGCACTAAACTGGAGCTTATGTCTCTAGACTGAACATGTGCCGACGATTTATTGATATATTGTATTTTTAACATATGTGACAACTACAAATACACTGATGCAATGTTCGCCTTCAATCTTGCAGCGCCGACGTAAACAGCACTTGATGTACACCGCAGGGCAAGTGTTAAAGGAATCCATGTGACATGGTCTCACGTATAAATCAAATATATTTCGAAAAATTTAACATCCAATGCCATAATAACAATCATAATGACTATTATTCAACATCCTTTGCATATAAGTACAAATCTTGTTATGAGAAATAAATCCTCAATGGAACCTATTCTGAATTATATAGATCCGGTGATGGAGTACACTTTAATATCTCGCAATCGTTTATTCGAAATGTAATATCGTTCGTTAATCGATGTAATATTGACTGCAATACTCCATTCTTGCAGGTTTTTTATTAAATTTTCAGTAGTGCAATAAATCCAATTTGCTATTCATTTTGTAATTTCTGTGAGAAGATTCGAATTTTTATGATACTCAAGTTGAATAGTATTCGAGTATGCAAGCCACCTGATATTAAGTAAACTCTGTTTGCTGTAGGAACGTATTTACGTTCGAACTCAGAAAGGATTTCAGACGTGTTTGTGTTGTGGATGTCTATGGATTACTTAATATCTGGTGGTTTACATGCTCGTTTGTTACTCTTCTCACATATAAAAGCATGCAATTTCAAATAGGACTAAAGTTCTATATGACATCGTACCCAAACTATCGGACTAAAATGGTCGCCTCGACTTTAAGTGTAGCCGGCAACCACATCACTCCAATTAACACATGCTTCATGGCGGATTATGAGGACGGCGATGGTACCTCCCCGAACTGTAATTCACCCACCTTTAACTATTTCTTTATTCATTTCGTAATTTATTATTGTATCGTATGTTTAAGACCAAAACGGGACGTCCCTTCCTTTACGTCATGTTGGTCACCCCAGTTGGGCTGCACATGTTTGGTCTTAGGCTTTCAGTCATTAATTAACAACTGGCTGTGAAGCTGAGAATAACCCGATATTGTTGGGATATCAAGTGATTTTCCACACAGACACAATTAATGCACATCCCATTGTTGTCTGTGATATTTAACTACATAAAGTCATGTGTATATGTTCTAATGTTATTAAAACATTGTCGTTATTAATTTATCAAAATTAGGACATTGATATTGAAAATCAAATATAAAACGTTTCAATTTATATAAATAACTTAATTACATTTTAATTACAATAATGAAAATCTTAAAACTAATTATTATAAAGCAGGAGTCCGAACCCATGCGGCATGCTCCCAAGAACGCTAGCTGCATTCCCGCGTTGAGTAGCAATCGCAATTCTCTGTGCGAGATATGAACCACTCTCTTGTCACTGGCGGAATTAATCAAACGTGGGACTAATTAAAAACAATTAGTATTAATAACATTTATTAAAGTTTCATTTATATAAAAAAGACACCATATGAAAAAAAAACATTTATTTAAAGTTGTAGAATCAGTTCGAGCGGTTAGGTACTGCCATCGCCCTCATAATCCGCTATGAGACTAATTGGCAGGATACTTATAAGTTCATTACTGTCGTTTTACAAAAGTAAGTAAAAAAAAAAACAAAAATATACAAAGTAAAATCTAAAAACTATAAAGAAAAGTAAAATGTAACATTATAAGCCGTAATTAATATTAAAAACGCACACAAGTTCTAAAGATGAGATGTGCGTACCAGGGTATCAAACCTTGGAATTTTATCACTAAGCTATAACTATCCAGGTACTGTAATCTAAGCTGAATTGGTATTGACTCGCTGTCAATACAACGGATCTGCTATTAACAATAGACTCAGACAAAGGCTTACAGTCAGCCGTAGACAAATTCTCAGAAGGCATCACAAAAGGTTCCTAATATCCGTACTGCGATGTCTAACCAATATTGGATCAAGAAACGCTGGATGGGAAAAATGAGTTACCGTCTTGGCTATGATCCTCTTAGAGTTAAAAGGTTCTGCCGGTGAAGTTATCGGAGATAGCCTGTCGGATACAGATTGAGAAATAAATTGCTTGAATGCTTCTTGCATCTCTTGTATCGAAATATTTCTAACTTTTGTTTAATACTAAAATGTTTTGCAAAGGAAATAATTACCTTACGATAGGGTTACAGGGTTGGCAACTTCGTGAAAATCAAGCACTAATTACGGGCCCAAACGTAACGTTTCTGGAGTTCTGTAAACTATAAAAGGAATGTTTATAATATCTTCCTGTCCTCTGTCTATTGTCTGTAATTACCTTTAAATAGTGTTCGTAACTTCGTGGAAATCAAGCACTGATTACGAGCCCAAACGTATCATTTCTAGGATTCTGTAACCTACATAAGTAATCTTTATAATTTCTTAATATCCATTAACTGCTGTTCCTAATCACTTACAAATAGTGTTCGTAGTGTGTGAAAATCAAGCAATGATTAAGAGCGCAAACATATATATATGTGTATATGTACGTACATGTAAGCAATAGTTTTAAGGCAATTAGAATAGAATATACTTTATTACTTTACTATTTTTTACTTTACTATTTCACGGTTGCATACCACGAAATAGAAGACAAACATTTACAAATTTCACAACTTAGTACACAATAGGCTGACTTACTTCCATACGAATACTACTTCTGTGTTGTTTGAAAGTTTATTCTGATGTGCATGGAATTAAATGGCCACTTAACAAGTGGCTTGCTTAATCGCTTGCTATTCTCACATAAAAATTTAGATCAATGTCAAACCTGGAACTCCGCTTGATAGACTGATGTGACTGTACTAGCCAAGAGAATGACGTAACAGTTATTTGAGTTCTCGGTTCAAAGTTAACAAACTTGGAATTAAATCGAACCATCGGTACTTATATAACACAAACAAGGATATCCGCATAGTTAGTTTAGTATACTCTAGTTAATCAAATACTAATTCTAAATCAAGTTTAAATTCAAATATTTTGTCTTTATACGGTGTTTACATACACTTGATAAATGTCAAGGAGACAATGTAAAATTAGTACATCGGCTTTCAGTGCTCTGCTGGCTAATATCGGCTGGAAGAAAGAAGCCAGCGAGAAAACACCCTCATAATACGCCGTAAAGCATTACTTGTGTTTCGCTTGGAGAGGTGCGGTTGCTGGCTACACTTTGAAGCGAGGCTACCATCTTAGTTCTCAAAAGTAGCAACGTATCTACGTTCGAGCTCAGATATGATTTCGGTCGTGTTAGGGGTTGTACGTGGATGTCTATGGGCTGCGACTACTTAATATCAGCTGGTTTACATGCTCGTTTGCTATTCTTCATGTATATTTTTAAACGTCGTTGATAAAGACACATTACCCAATGTTACATTAGAAAGATAGTGAATTTGATTAATTTTATCCAAATGCTATTAAAACTATGTTTCAATCTCCGTCAGTAATTCCTGAGCACAAGCCATGCAGGTAATTCGAAATATCGACAATTATTTTTTTTAATCGTACCAGTTACATAGTAAAATGAAAAAAATGGAAATTCAAATCAAATCACATCACATCTAATCTAAATAGCCGAAATCGCTGAACTCAGAATCCTAAAAAAAAAGATGTGTTTTATATAGTGTCAGTGACATTAAAAAAGGAATTTACGTTATTCAGACCTTAAGGGGATTATATCAATATAATTGCAACAGTGATAAGCAATTTATTATTGTTTTATGACGTTAAAATTATTTTGTTCTGTTATTATACGTATGAATAGAGATGTTCATCTACTCGTCAACAGATGGCGCTAATAGTCTAATGGTAAAATCTTATTTTATGGAAATGGAAACAAATGTATAATTCTACTGTTCGACCGGAAAAATAACATGCATTTCTATGATAAAGTAATTTTTACGTTTCGCTAGAAAAGCTCGCTAACAAATGGGACAACAATCTTGGTCTTCAAAAGTAGCAACCCATGTGTGATAAGCTTCAAGTCAATGGGCTGTAGTGACCCCTTACTATTTATCAGGTGGACTGCATGTGCTTTCGCTACTTCTATTTTACATAAAAAAATGAGAAAGGTATGATTCACAGGCCACGGTGACTATTTACTAGGCATTTAGTAAACAGCAAGACGTGTAAGTTTTATCACAATGGTTTTGTTTTTAATAGTGAAACAAACGATATTTACTTTTTAATGCACATATAACTAAAAAAATCGGATTACAGTGTCAGGGATTCGAACCTCCGACTTTAGTGTGAGAAGTTGTAGTCTCACTGTTGGCTTATTAACGCCACTGTTATATTAATACTGAAACGTAAACTTGAGTAATGAAATAGATGAGATTTGTAGAAATCTATGCACTGTTACACTCACAAACTAATATTTGAGTTAGACGTATATAGATCTCGTCGTGATCCTTGCTAACATCCGTTTATTATTGACATTTAAGAAGTCTCCTTCGACGGAGATATGTTGTCGTCATAATCGGTTTTTGTATGCAAGCCCGATGTTAAGTAGTCGCAGCCCATAGACATCCACGTACTACCACAAACACGAACGAAGTCCTATCTTAACTCGAACTTAGATTCGTTGCTATTCCTGAGGACTAAGATGGTCGTCTCGCTTCAAAGTGTAGCCAGCAATCGCACGCAAGTAACGCTTTACGACGGATTATTAGGCAGCGGTGATACTAAATAATATCTAAGATCAGCTTACCTTAGTTCCGGTAAATAATTAGCTACGCTACTTATTTTTCCTGGAATAGAGTTCTGCAGAATAATTGCTATGTTACTAATTAATGTTTTCTAAAATAGAAATACATTTTCCTATCTTAGCTTCCTGTTGACAATAGTTTCAGTTCCAGTAAACGATGAGATGAAGCGTAAAATCTTAATGTATTGTTTACATACTAGGACTTATTCGAATGTTTATTTATTTTCCATATTTTATTATTAATTGAGAATAGTAAAAGAGAATTCAGTCTGAATTCAAGTGGTATTTGTGCCTCTGAACAAAAAACATGAAATTTAATTTGAAACCCCCATTACGTAAAAATATAAGCTTAGCAAAAATAAACAGCCTGTTTTACATGATTAATGGAAAGATATACGAGTACATGAAATTTTAGAAAAGTTCATGTATATCTTACAAATAATAGTTTTCTGATCCACGCCGTGGTAACTTCGCCATATTTAAGATTTTGCGTTACTCTACCATGTAACATGCGTTTGCAATGTGACTCATTCGGGGAGGTACCACCGCCACCTCTATTTGGAATATGAAGCATACATGCGTTTCGGTAGAAAGTAAGGATTACAAGCTCTCAATATGGCGACCTTAGTCCGCAGAAGTAAGAATGCACCTGTATTTGACTTCAAGTAGGTCATTTGTTCTTTTTGGAATTGGTTATAGATGTCCATAAGTGGCAGTAACCAGCTACCGTCACCAATTAGTCCGAATCACGTAGAACGCGCATGAATTTTCACCACAATTGTAACCCATCTTGCTTTCGGTCTCGTCCGAGGTTGCTTAAATAATTTAATTACTACATCTATTACTACAGTGACAGTGACCACTTACCATCAGATGGACTGTGTGTACCTTTACTACTTCTATTTTATAAAAACAAAACGTTGCTCCAATGTGTGGTAGAGCGATAATGGTAAGCCACGCTGCTCTTGATCTCGATCTGGGTCCGACTTTGCTTAACTTAGCCATTTAATTACTACATTTAATATTATTAATTTAATTACTAAATCTACACAAGTTAGGAAGTTAAACTATTTGTGGGATATTTGTGAATATTATAATTAATTTACTTAGGCTATACAATTTTGCCTCTTTCTTCATAAAGGTCCAGATATAACTTAATAATCTATGTGCCTTTGGATGTAAACAAAGTTATGACTACGCCGGAGTTTGCCAGTATTTCATTAAGCATCGAAAGAGCCGATCAAAGCCCGGCTATTAATGTAATTAGTTTTGTAGGACTAACATGTTCATGTCCACCTTACAGTACATCGTAATACTTCATGTGAACGTCGGTAGTTTGTTATTAATGGCGAGGCAAATCGAATTACAGGCAGTTATCCATTAACACACCGTTATACAACACGGTTTAAAATATAAATTGGAAAGTAAAACATTGTTTATAAATGTAAAATAATAATGTTATAGGAATAAACATTATAATAATTGTTTTAAATCTACTTTTAATTATGTTATTAATGGACTAAAATAGTGAAATTTGAGAAAACGTGTAATATTCTAAAATGAAAATAACCTATTGTTTGCACAGATGTAACTAGATGGAGCCACATCCACATTTATTATAGTTACAATTAAAATAATCTTACGACAATTTTAAACATTTCATATTTTATTTAATACAATTTCTTAAAGTTTAATTTGAGCATACATTTTTAAATCTATTATATTTTCCAAGCTATTAATCATACATTCCATAGGTAGTGCTGTTACCCGTTACAAGATGGCGCAACATCCTCATTTGTTATAGTTACGAATTTTATTAGATGACACTTTATTTAACTTAATCTCACAAATATAAGAATATTGAGAGAACATATAGAAATATAGGGGGCGCTTCGGGCATCCGAAGCAATACGCAGAGATTTAACCAAATATAAAGTTAGCACAACTACCCTATTTTTCTTGAGAGCGACAATACATTTTTTTACATATTATATCATTTTTTTTTTTACTTTTCTACGAAGTTTAATTTGAGTAAATTTTCAAAGGTCGTTTAAATATAATCATAAGAGTATTTTGCGTGTATATGGCTACTACTCGTCATAAGATGGCGCCACATCCTCATTCGTTGTTACTAATTGGTAGTTGATACTTAATTTAACTTTACGATACAAAATTTGGGAGATATATCAAATTTACTTTTAACTTTTCTATAAAGTTTACTTTGAGTTTTTCAAAGGCCGCTTAAATAGAATCTTGTCTTTAGCGTGTATATGGGTACTACTCGTCACAAGATGACGCCACGCCCACATTCATTATTGTTACTAATTGTTATTTGATATTTAATTTAACTTTACGTTACAGAGTTTGTTAGATATATCAACATTTTTCTTACTTTTCTATGAATTTTATCTTCAGTAAAGTTTTAAAGGTCACTTAAATATAATGTGGATTTTGCGCGTATATGTTTACTAGTCGTCACAAGATGGCGCTATGTCCACATTCATTATTGTTACTAATTGTTAGTTGATACTTAATTTAACTTTACGTTATAAAAATATGTTAGATACATCAAATTTATTTTTTACTGTTCTATGAAGTTTATCTTGAGTACATTTTTAAAGGGCAAACATCACCGCTTTTCGTCAATAGATGGCGCTACATACTCATATCCTTATATGACAGTTAACATTAAGTTTATACTTGTTTTTTCAACATTTTTAGGTACTTCACATAATTTATTATATATCTTTATAAATGTATTTTTTTAAAGACTGGATATATATTTTTTAAACTGTAAATAAATTAAATTATTTCCACAAGCATTGATACTACTTGATACAAGATGGCGCTAATCTTCATTTTAATGCAATAGATACTTAGTACTTATAATTTAATATCTTACAGCATTTTTGACACACAATTCACATGATTATAACTGGTTATATACAACTAAGAGTAATTAAATATTGTCTTCGTCATAATTCCAACACAAAAAAGGTTTTTTTATACATCATTGTAGCAAGATGTAGTTGTCCCGTAAACACCATTGTGGTTTCTTCTGTATACTTTTCACAATCTCAAAGTAATTCAATCTTCATTTTTATACTGTAGAAAAGAAGCAAACGAATGTGCAGGCCTTGATGTTAAATTATTTCTTCTGCCCATAGACATGTACGTCCAACCAAACAAGACTTAAGTCATACCTGACGTCGTGCATAGATACGTCGCTACTCCCGAGAACTGAGACGGTCGCCTCGCTTATAAGTAGCCGACAAGCACATTCTTAAACCAAAACCCAAAAATTGCTTCGCAAATCATGGAAAGGCCGTCATTTTAATGTAACATCTACGCCACATCAGCAACCACACTAAAATTTGTTTTTTCTAATTTCACTTAGATACCATTAAATCCTAAACTATGAGTCCTAGACCACATTTTTGCTTTCCTAATCTCTCTATAAACTGGTCACTCTTAAATCAGTTTTAACATAATAATTACAAAGCAAAAAATAATAATTAATCGCTTTATTAATTCCTTTTAATGTCGCATCGGAACCAATCAATGGAAACGTTTTGATATATCAAAGCCGGTCAGCCGTCGCTTGGACTTGAAAGAACAAAAAGCCGCTTTGCTACGTCAAAGCTTTGTGTCGACGTATGGGATTACTTTTACACTTCCACCCAATTGATATTTTAAAGCGAAAAGCCTTTAAGTCGCGTCCTTGATTTAATTTGTTCCTGTTTCACGTCACTACCAATAAAGGCTTTTAAAAAGAGTGTTCTGGAAAATTGCAATTAATATCAATTATTTTTGGAGCTACCTTAATGAAGTGTCATGTAAAGCCTACAGGATTTACTTACAGCCTAGCAATTAGCTTGTAATACAACAAAAACTTGTACTTTGTAGTTGTGCTTGTAACATAGCTTGTAGCGTGATAGGTGGTTCGTGGTGTGTAAAGATCTTCGACTCACTTTTTTGTGGCTAATTAGTTCATCACATTTTTAAACCAGCCTTAGTGCCTCTTACAAAATTTTACTTTTTTATGTGAGAAGAGCAGCAAACGAGCTGGCAAACCACCTGATGTTAAGTAGTCGCAGCCCATAGACATCCACGTACAACCACAAACACGACTGAAATTCTAAGATGAGACTAAAATTAGACTAATAAGACTAAGATGGTCGCCTCGCTTCAAAATATAGCCGGCAACCGCACCTTTCCAACCTAAACACAAGTAATGCTTTACGGCGGATTATGAGGGAGGCGGTGGTACCTCCGCAGTTGAACTATATTTCTCCCACCTTTAAGACTACCACTATCTTTTTCGACTTCAAATCACCACTATATTTTTATTTAACCATCTAAAAAAGAAAGCTCGGATGAGATTTTCCCACTAGAGGTCACCCATTCGAGTTCCAACCGCACTCGAAGTTATCTGATTGTCTTGTTCGGTAGCGGAGCTGGTGTGCTTTTCTAGTGATCTAATTATTTGGAGCCTAATTTCCACGCGTTTTGAAAACTCAGATCATAAAAAGCATAGGAAATAACAAGTTAGAACCCTTAGGAACTCTGTATAATAAACAAATATAATTCTTGAAGACCCGTAAGGACGCTAGCATTGCCATTTTAAATAGCGATTGCAATTCTCTGCTCAAGATCCAAACCAACTCTATTGTTGCCACAAACTTTGATATTTCTAAGGATAAACAAAACAAAATTAATTAACGAAATTGATAAGCTAATGCATAGCAGAGGTATTTGCTACGACTACGCAACTGCTACGCCCTACGGAGGCGCTACGACTGCTACAACACAAAATCAAGTTGTACTCTTTAATTTGTGTTATATAGAACTATTTCCTTAAGATAAATATACTTTATTCTCATATATATAATGATGAAAATCTTAAAACTAATTAAAATAAAAACCTAACCTAAACAATCTAAAGGGAGTCCATGCCCATGCGGCATGGTTCCAAGAACACTAGCTGCAATTCCTTCTATACATAACATTTTTCCTGCGGCATACGCTTGCGACCTATACACACCTGTGTTGTACATACAAATCTGTATGGATTTCGGGCGAACAAAAGTGCTGTATTTACGTCGGCGCTACAAACCCGTGTGGATGGTACACTGATGCTAAAAAATAATATTTGTGTGAACTGTCGGAGCATCTCCGGTCTAGAAAAAGAGCTACAGTTTAGTGCCGCCTCTCGCAATCCTGACCCGATGTAATATATGAGTAACGCAAAGTGTTAGCTTGATGAACGCTGTTTTCACGTCACATTCATCAATGAAACAAATACACATAAACAGTAAGCAGAATCAATGTAACTGTAGCGAACCATGCAACAGGTTCGAAATATCGGCAATTATATATCGTTAATAAATAGTACCCGTTTTATTTTAAAAACATAAACTACAAAACTGAAAAACATTTTAATATGTTTTAATGGGAGCAAATCGACAGTCTGATATTAAATGATCGCTCCAACTCATGCCCCATCATCATCTTAGTCCTCAGGAGTAGCAACGTATCTACGTTAGAGCTACAGAGAGAATTTCAGACGTGTTTATGATTGTATGTGGATGTCTATGGGCTGGGACTACCTAACATGAAGTGGTTTGCGTGCTCGTTTGCTACTCTTATCACATAAAAAGGGTTCCAGTAACAACAATTTTCTACTGAAACCATATCCTCCTTCTGCCGAAACGCCAAAAATTGCTTAAAACTAAAAAGAAGTGCTGGTCGTAATGCCACGGTATAGCTACGCTGTAAACATATTAAAAACTAACTAAAAAAAATTACAGCCAAAAAATATTTGCCCTGTATATATTTAAAGAATATCTATAAAATAAAAAATGAATTTTAAAATCCTCTATTTTTCAAAATTACTTTCTTAATGCTAACTTACGCCGTGCAAATAACCTAAATGAAAAATTTTCAATCTAGATTCAGTTTTTTCAGCAGTATTCATATCTGAATCTGTTTGCACTTTTATAGATATGACTAATAAAAAAATTACAAAACTGCTCTGCCGTTCGTATTACTTACTTAATAATTTTAAAAGTGTGGGAGAACTATATAGTTCGACGGGAGGTACCACCGCCGCCCTCATAGTCCGCCTTACAGCATTACTTGTGTTTTGGTTTGAGAGGTGAGAGATGTCTATGGGATGCGCTACTTAACATCAGGTGATTTGCAAGTCCGTTTGCTACTCCTCTCACATAAATAATAATATTTAATAAAAATGGATATTTTATGTAATAGTACAATTACTAGCGTAATATTATTGAATCGCAAAGAAATTCTAACAGAAAATCTTCCCTAATAAAGAACTACGAAGTAAATCAATCTTAATTAAACCGGGGGTTTTAAATTACACCAATGTTCTTAAGATGAAAATAAAAAGATGCATAATAAAATATATTATCTTAAATTGCAATTGCTATTCAACGCGGGAATACTGCTAGCCTCCATGGAAGTATGCCGCATGGACACAGACTCCCTTTAGATAGTTTAGCTTAGGCTTTTATTATAATTAGTTTTAAGATATTCATCATTTTAAATATACGAACGAAAATATATCGACTTTCAATGAAATATTAATTTATTTCCATTAACATACATACATAGTTTTAATGAAAGCTTTCCACTTGTACGATAATTACGAGATACGATACGAACGATAAATTAAGATACATGCGTTTTTTTACAAACAGACAATATCACAGTTACATCCAAAATATTTATTTTCCTGCTTTAATGAATTTGTTTCTCATACCATGGTTAAATGTATATAATACTAAATGTAACATTATAAACATTTAACACAACATTAACTTTAAAAAAATAATTAATTTTCATTTGCCACGTTTTTTTATTTAAAATGATATCAATACTTTGTTCCGCCTTTAGGTATTCGCTACCGAGTGGCGCCATCTAGTATGAGTTGTGCGTAACACGTACCTCGTAGCCGTTGTAACACTCGAGATACAGACAACTCTACACAGAGCGAAACAGTTTGTTAGTTCCAGTATTCGGCAATAGATGGCGCTGCAGTAAGCGTTCACAGTAAACTGAAACATCGGACGTAATGTATATTTGTACTTTTGCGTCGACGATAGAGGGCACCACGCTATACATTCCTAGTAAATTGAAACATTAGCCGTAAAGTATATTTATAAGAATTGCGAGGTTTTTTACTGTAATATCATTTCAAAATGTGTCTAGTATAAAAAGAGAGTTTTTAAGAAGTAGTAATGAAAAAAGGTTCTAAAAGAGTACTATTTGCGAAGGCCCAACATCTAATACATTTTTCTCAAGCCGCAATAATTTTTATAGAAAAATGTATGTTTTTTTTTCTTAGAAATTGTATGAACATATATATTTTCAAGTTGTATTTGATTATTATTATTATAAGTCTGACTCTACATTTTGGTTCACTAATTATCTTATATAGTTATTTTGCACTATTAAGCGTAATATTATAACAATATTTTTTAATATTATTAGATTTTGTCTTAGAGCGGATGTTATAATGAGGTACTGCTTTTAGTAAATGTTTAATTTTTAATGTAACCATACATCATTTTAAATAATTTTAAAATAAAGGATTGGAATAAATAAATATTTTGAGAAATGAATGAAGTATGGTTAGATCGTTTATAATCGCTACTTATATATAGTAGAAATTTAGTAATAATAATATTTACTATATTATACAAATTTAGAAAATTTATTTAACTTGTTTTTTTTACCTTATTGTTGTATTGTTATTCAGTTTTATTTAACTTTGTACTTTTTCCTTATACAATAGTTATGTATTTTGGTTTAATTATACGTTAATATCATTTTGAAAATAATTATACCTTATAAAAAATTGTTTGATACTTTCGTAAGAACATTAGATATCGTAAAGGAGTATTGGTAGATTTAAATAATTTAACACTTACGATACTGGTCTACTATGCAAATAGTCTTGGGTTCGATTCCCAGCCCTGTATAAATTATTTACTACTACTTTTAACGAAATTTAAGTAGCAAACGAGCTTGCAGTCAACCTGACAAGTTGTAACTGCCGCTTATGGACAGCAACGGCTCTATACATAATGAGAATCAATGGGAATCGCTAGTTCTGAAGATGAGACGTTCAAATCTGAAGCGGTAATGAGAACTCTTAGAAGAGGGTAATGACAGCTCTTTAACAACAGGCTTAGGCGATGGTCCTGGTGGTGGCTGTGATATAGCCCGAATAAAGAGGCCTTTGAAGCCCCAATAATCCTCACCCATCTTCTCCCTCGCTGTGAGCCTCACAATATTAGCGAGTAGGAGTAGCAGATTATTAAACAAACCGGGCAAGTTTTAATCTACCCAGCCGAGTGGGAGAAGTATAGTTCGATCGGCGAGATACCACCGCCACCCATATAACCCGCCCAGAAGCAACTCTTTTTTCGGTTGGAGAAGCTTGTAAGCTACATTTACAAGCGAATCACCATCTTGATCTTGAGGAGTAGCAACGCATCTTTTCAGTGTCACTCAGGATTTTAGTTGTGTTATTAGTTGTATATGTCCATGGGCTGCAGTGTCTACTTAACACCCAATAGTCGGTTCGTTTGCTCATGTTTTCACAAAAAGATTTCGTCGTTTAATAATATTTATTTATTACATGTTTTATTTTGTTCAAAGTTTTGAGTGTATTACAGTTAAACAGTTGATATACTATGTTAGGTACAATCTCTCTCGCTTCGGTGGAACGGTGTCGAGGGCTGGAGCTGCGGCGAAGGCTGCAGAAGAAGCCAAGCGGCGTACATATGTCTCACTAAGCAGTGACTATGTATTTGTTCTGCTTGGCTTTGAAACCTTTGGCCCGTGGGGTCCGTGTGCCAAAAAATATTTGAAACAAATAGTACCACGTTTGATCGATGCCGCCGATGACAAGAGGGTTGGTTCATATGTCACGCAAAGAATTGCGATTGCTATTCAACGTGGGAATGCACCTAGCATTCTTGGAACCATGTCGCATGGGCACGAACTCCTTTTAGATTGTTTAGGTTAGGCTTTTATTATAATTAGTTTTAAGATTTTCATCATTGTAAATAAATCTTTAGATTATCAATAGGGTGTTTCCTAATGATGTGTTTTTTTTTATTTCAGCCGGTGTCGGTCGTCACCTCAGTCATTGGTACATTTGTCCTAATTACGTACAAGGTTTGCATGATCTGGCCCGTTGCTACATCCACTGCCTCCTGGAAATACCTGGTTCAAGTCAGATCCATATACCTCGTCGGTATGTGGTTATTTTATTAACAAAATAGTATAATTAAAAACAGGTGATTCTATGGTGGTAGGAAGAGAATGATAGCTATACTTTTACGATATGACCGATATGAGAGATCGAAACATCGAATGAATTGATTCGATAAATCGTATCGAATCGTAATCGTAATCAAATGAAATGCGTTGCTTTGAACAAATTGAGTATTTTTGCACGTTATTATACTACATGTAGCAAGTGTTGGAAGTAACATAATTATGTGTATTCTAATATTCTACTCGTAGATTTCCGTTTAGTAGATTTTTATCTATTCTACTTTTAATTTATCAGCTGTACTAACGAGATGTCGTAGTTATTGATCGCTCTTTTGGATATTTATACTTATGAACTAAACATGAATATCGAGAAATATGTCTTTATTGCAAATAAAGTTAATGTCTTACAATTGATAGGCCTAAGATTCGACTGGGCAGTACTTACTTCGCTCATGTGTACATAAGATCGGGTCAGTGTAGTGCGAGGTGGCACTAAACTGAATGAAAATATAATGTATGTTAGGAAGCACAATAATAAATTTATCAAAAAGTGTAATAATCATAACTGTAATACAAGAAACAAGAATAAATTGTCTGCCCCTAAATATAGATTACGTAAAGTAGCCAAATCATTCATGGGAAACTCTATTCGCTACTACAATAAAATACCAGAACATATCACAAATCTATCAGAAAAGAAGTTTAAATTAGTTATTAAACAAACATTGTGTAAAAAGGTGTATTATAAAACCAATAATTATTTAAATGATAAATTCATATGGTCTGACAGGAATCCAGCTCCACTTGCTCCATTAATTTAAGTTATTATTTGTAAACGACATTTTTAAAGATGAAAAAGATGTGTGTTTTGGAGTTTCTTTCGCCGACTCTTCGCCAAAACGAAACACCTTACGAGACGGTGGTAGTTTATTAACGTTCAAAATGAGTTCTGTAAAGAATCTAATTTTAGCTTATCTATATAGACTGAAGATACGCCGACAATTAACTAAATTATTATATTTTTATCATCTGTGTTATCTACGAATACACAGGCGTAATGTCCGCCCCTAGTCTTGTAACGAGACGTAAATACAACAATTTTATTCGCCCGTAATCCATGCAGATTTGTCCGTACAACACAGGTGTGTACGAACTGCAAGCGCGTTGCGCCGCTCATTACACAGCATTAGCCGCAGTGAAAGTGTTAATGCCGCTCTCATAATCTGCCGTAAAGCAACTCTTGCTTCCGTTGGAAAGGTATCTGTTACACGTAAACACGAGATGATTTGTTTCATCCTCAAGAATAGCAACGCATTTACGATAACCTTAGATAGAATTTCAGAGTTGTTTGAGGTTATATGTGGATTTTCTTAGGCGGTAGCGACTACATAAGTTCAGGCAGCGTGTCGCTCTATTGCTACTCTACTCAAATACAAAAAAAACGGCCAAATTGATCTTTTTTGACCGGCTCGAATGCTTTGCGTACTAAATTAACACTTTTTATAAATTTCAGTTTCTTACTGTCCCTGATCCAGGCTTTTTATCCTCATTTTGCGAATGTGCAACCTTTTTTTACATACATGAGAAGAGTAGCAAACGAGTATGCAAACCACCTGATGTTGTCGCAGCCCATACAGATCCACGTACAACCACAAACATGACCGAAATCCTATGTGAGCTCGGACGTAGATGCGTTGCTACTTCTGAGGACTAAAATGATCGCCTCGCTTCAAAGTGTAGCGGGCAATCGCACCTCTCCAACCGAAATACAAACTATGCTTTATTATGAGGGCGGCATATGTTCAACCTATTACTAGAGTTACTGAAACAGGTTTCAAAAGGTTGTTATTTTTAGATTTTTATTAATTTGATGGAAGAAATATAGCGCATTAAACCCAAACAGTAATTGTTCTGAAGACATATTTCTCGTATCTATCTACATACATATATGTGAACTGCATGCCCGTTTACCTAATATTATTTTTATTTAATTTGGTAATGATGCCGTAAAAAATAATGGTTCTTAATAATGCTACTCACTGCTACAGTTTAAGCATAGACATCTGTTACCGATGCCGCCTGCAACAATTTGCGCTAGTATTTCTTGGAAATAGAAAGAAAATAAAGTATGATTACGGAGTGAAGATAGATATCCCAAAGAAATAGTGATGAAATGTGTTTACAACAACTGGATGAGGAAAGCAGAGGACCGTACAACATGGCACGCTCTAGGGGAGGCCTATGTTGAGCATTGGACGGCTATAGGTGTTCACAACAAGAGAAAGATACTCTCTTTACAACGAGAAGAACGACTTTCCAATGCGAGATACGCTTCTCCTTGCAACCGGGGAAGGCTTCAAAGATGCTGCTCCAGTGTCATTGAGTGAAGATATATAGAAAGGCCAAACTGTCTCTCATTCATAAGGCCTCCAACAACGAAGCGTACTTGAAGACAGATGCTAATGTTTACAATTGGAAATAGATTTTTCGAAATAGGGAAGCGCGCTTTATATTTTGCCATTTATAAATATTGACCATCCACCCGACCATCAGGTTTTACGCTCCTAAAATCCAATCTTTTCTAACTAGCCCAACCGATCCTGTGTCTTCCAAATCCAATAGTGTCCTAGTATTTTCTTCAAGTATTTGATCCAGTAGATCAGGGATCGGTAACCTTTGAGATGGAGGAACCAAAAGTTAAATTTTTTTATAAATTTACCCATATTTTAAAGAACCCCTAAAAATATATTTAAATAATTATATATCAGTCTGTATGTTGAGATTTCGACATGACTTTCACTGGCAGATAGATAGCTTTTGTTACGAGGAGTAACTAACACCATTTAATTTGAATATTAGTCACGGCCGCGGCTAGTTTTAGTATAAAAACTTACAATTGTTTAACAAGAAACATATCTGAGTTATAAAGAAAATAAAAATAAAATAGCTACTCCAATAATATAACCACAGTTATTAATATAGATACATTACATAGAATTGACAGTTATACCATATATACATTTTGAGGGTCTTATAAATAAAATAATTAATGGGTATTGAATTGGAGAGCCAAGATTTAATATTTAAAAATATGCATGCGACTCGGGAGCCGCAGGTTGCCAATCCCAGCACTAGGTCAAATAAAGACTTGTAGATCTTATATCTGACATGGTCGCAACTTTTTATTTATTACTATGAAAGAGTAAGAAACGGACATGCAGGCCACTTGTGGTCACTGCAGCTCATGGACAGCCACGTCCAATCTCGAATATAACAGAAGTTCTATTTAAGGATGGACGCGGATGTGTTC
>DWON01003076.1:0-18875 GCA_018251015.1 Phocides pigmalion okeechobee
CATGAAGAACAATGTTGCTTTACGGCGGGTTATGAGGGTGGCGGTGGTGACGCCCCGGGCGAGCTGTATCGGCTCTACCACCTTTACAATGTATGTATATATTGTTAGTAAACTGACCTTGTCTATTTATTTGACTACAGACGAAGTCTCAGACTTAAACTAGTGTCATAAAATAGAAGTTTTAACAAAAAATACACATTATTTGATCATAGTCTGAAAATTTTCAATAAATCGGCAAATGTGGTAACAATGAATACTATACAAGTAATAAATTTAAAAAATAAATAATAACAAAAATATATCAGACAAAAATTTACATTTTGGTACCATGGTAAGGCAATAATTATCGCTTTACATTTATTGTTTCTTATGATTCAATCTTAATCCAAAAAATTATTTCTGTAAAAAGAAACAGTGCAATGTAGAACAATGAATGCTATTTACGGTCAATCGTTGTTGGACCCAAGTCGTGTCCATTACGGGATCTGTAGGTATTAACAACATAACTTAATGAAACATCAGTATTATGAACATCGTATAATTATCCCAACCTTTTAAATTGACTTATACCAGCTTTATAACTAATTGAAAATTATTTATCGAAGTAGAAAAATAAAAATATATTTTAACACTTGAAAAGTGGTTAAATTAATTACTATTGTGTACTTATAAATAATCTGCAGCTATTAAAATTACGTAATTTATTTTAATCATGACTATTAAATACAGTCCCAAACTAATCAATTTTAAATTAAAAAAAGTATCATTATTATAGCTTTGATGTAAAAGTTTGCAATAAAGGATGTGAAATTCTAAAATTTTATATTTAAAAATACATTTTCAATGTTAAGAATTTGATTGGATGCATTGAACATGTAATATATAAGGGTATTGTCTAATATATGTACAAGGATCAGCGAGGATTTACCAGCATTGTTATTACAGATACAGATACAGTAGCTAAGTTGTCTTTGGGCTGTAACATATGTGTCATATAATTGTACCAATTTCTTTATTTATCAATGAGGACCACATGGTGTTCACAATATGGCAGGATGCTTACTTTGGCTATTGTTGGCTTATAATATATATAGTGCCAAAATTGTAAATATTAGTGATACTTATATGTTAATACTGAAATAAAAACAATAATTAAATTTATTTCAAATATTACATATGTTAAAAGAGGTACTAAAGTAGCACTTCCAAATCCAATTTTAAATAGAATTGTATAGCAGTAAAACCCTGGTCGATTCAATTAATTTTAAATTAGTAGCTAAAATTAAAACTGGAATGGCCTTTACAATTAAATAATTAATTACTTAGAAGTCTCAATGACGTTTATCACTGTCAAATTATGAATCTAATAAACCAATTTATTCCTTTACTGCACATATTATAGTATATTGTGTTACGTGTAGGCACAAATACTACTTTATAAATTACATTGATGCATATCTGTAACTGATTGATGTCTCAAACAAAATCAAAACATATTTCTAATACCATACTCACACACTCATAATATGTGAAGTTTATTCCACACTACACTTGGCATAAATCTTAAAGCTTATTTCTCTCACCAAACTGGCTCCTAGATACATATTATTGAGTGTCACATAATATATTGATATAATGGCATAGCTATTGAATAAACATGTTTGCCGTGGCCAGCTATTGTGAGTTACAAGCTGTGACAAATTCATATTTTAAATAGAGAATAGTTTAAGTAGTCATTGTAAAAGAACATAATAATGTGTAATGGTCAGTAATAAACATTATTTTGACTTTTCAGAACACGTCCATTCTTATTCAGCCTTTTGAATTATAGCTTTACACAAAGTTAAGATATTCATGGATGTATACTATAGTGTACTAACTCGGCTGCCAGTTGTAGAAAAGCATTTGTAGGTGACAGGCTACATTACTATCCAATTTCGAGATAGAAACAGATGAGTTGTAGTAATGACACAACATAAGGTGGATGACAAATGATGACACCAGTTTCCTATGTGTACTTTTTAATCATTATGATACATTAAATATGTACTCTTATATTTAATTTGCTGGTGATTCTTGATTTTCTTGCATAGGGAATACATAATTTCTTAATTAGCTTATTGTTAAATGTAATTATTTTTCCTTGTATTTAACAATCTAATATGTATTTACCCGTTGTTTACAAGTACATTCTTGGTTTGATATTAAACAAATAAGTTAAATATTTAGTAAAAGCAGCCTATGTTAACAGACTCAAACAAAAAAATTGATTGCAAACTTTATTTCATAAAAAGTAAACTAAACCAAAGTGGACTAAAGCACAGCAGAGCTCAAGAAAAAGTTTCTTATTCACGGAAGGCTATACAGACTTTTAACTAGATGTGCTACTTAACAATTTTTATGTATCCTCTAAATTTTGCATATATTTCATGTAACTGATTTTACCTCAATGTATTTAAAGAATGAATTGTGAAAAATATTTAAACTTTTTTTTTTAATACCATTTGAATAAATATATAATAATAATTGCTATTTGAATTGTATTTCTAATAATAACTCTCTTGTAAACTATTGGTGGTAACTGGATTTGGAAATTTATTTTATTTTAGTTACTATTATAAGTATATAAATTTTCAAAAAATATTTGTAGTCACTGTTATATAAATGTAACATGTTCTTTAGAACTTTGACCATTATATTTACATTCAAATTTGAAGTGCATTAATTATCATAATTACCCTAATAAAAAAACACAGATATATGCATAATGATACTTACCTAATCTTTTTAATGTGATTTTATTATAGCAATGTTCAATTAAACTCAAGAATAACAATGATCTCTAACCATAGTAATATAATTATAATAAAATCGCCCAGTAGTGTGAAGGCAACATTTCATGGCATGCTGAGATGAACAGCACACAAGAAAATTAGCAATGACTAACTTTTAAGAGAAATTCTACTTTCACTCTAAACGAAATAGGTACGGCTGTGTCAAAACACGCGTTGTAAACAAAAATAAGAATGAAATTGTACAAAAAAATATTAAACGTACCAGATATTGATGACAAAATATTGAATATAATTAACGTTCGTAGATTAGCATAGCAGATCGGGACTAATTTGTATGTAGCGTAACTGTCCAATTAGACACACGTACATAAGCATACCAGTTGGCGCTACGAACTAATGTTTATTTGAGACTTTAATTAATTACATGAATGAAGAACGTATGCTAATCTATCACCGATGGTTTGGAAGTTATGCTTAGTCTACTCACCAAAGTGTCTTGGTCTCCGAGCTCCCTATAGTACGATTCAGTTGAACCGCGTCTACTGCCGATACACATAAAACTCCTGAGCAGGCTCGACAGCAATGTGCAAAAGCCACATTGCATTTTCCTGTTTCTTTTACGAAACATTGGAAAATGCTGTGGCTTAAGCACAGGGGTGACGACGAACTACAATGTCATACCATCAACAACACTTTCGGGTTAACAGAAACTTTTTACATTTTCATCCATGTAACTAGATTGAGTCACAGCACGGCTTTAGATGAGCGTGTTATATCTCATTAAAAGTTCAAAAAAAAAGTTTACTTAGTTTTACGACAATAAACAATGCGGCACTAGTTCGCGACCAAATGCAACTGCAATGTACGGAAAAAGTCGAGGGAGCGTACAGACACCCACCATGCTCCGAACGCCGTTGGCAACCTAAACCTCAAAGAGTGCAGTGTGACTTGAGTACGCGACGCTGCCAAGATTATGCGCAAAATGTAATAAGTACGATTTTATTTTTTCATCACATTTTGAACAAGTAGTAAAGTATATATATATATATATATATTATATTTGCTTATATATTTGATATTTGCTTATGTTAAATCATATAAAATATTCAAAGCTGAAATTTAATATTAGTGTCAGAAAATAATAAAAGCTTCAATTAAGACTCTTTTTGCAATATATTAATGAAGAAAAAAATATGTAGAACAAATTGTTCATACAATAATGTAACACAATCTTTGCAAAATTACTTTATTGTACGACAGTAAAATAAAGGTAAATTTAATTTTTATGTAACATTTTAAAACTTACTACGGCACAATAAAATGTAAATTTATTTTTTAAAATTATTCAAAAAACCATAACATCTAATTTGACCCCGGTAAAACTTACCTTATACATTTTATTCGTTTATAAGACCTTTATAATATAAGAAGACTATATCGAACGTCATATATTCGTTTTAAAAAGCATAAAAAGTTGTACATTTTATACATGCATAAAAAGCAAGATTTTTTAAATTATTCTGAATGTAAAAGTAAACATAATTTCAGTGTCATAGGTTTATTTTTTTAATTTTTTGAATACATATTTATTTGGTTTTACGGGTGTTAAGGGTCTATAACCGTCAGTTTACATTATTTGTTATTCTTAAGCTCCTTAATAATAAAAATAAGTGATATGCATATATTTTGAAATCCAAGTGACAATCTAATTTACAGTTCTTGTATGGTAATACTGTTAAAATTATCGAAATCGAAGTATATTCATTTATTTAATAACTTAAATATTTCAGTTATATAGTTTTACAACCAGCGTGGTGTTTCGTTGCCAGCAGGAACATTTCGTTTATTTTTGTGCGTAATGTTGCTAGCTATATATTTTTTCATCTATTGCAAAGATATCTACTTTTTAAATATAAAAAGTTTAATATAACTTTAGTTTCATTTTTTTTTAATATAAGACGAGCTTATGTATACCTAATTAATGATACAGATATAAAATATCTAACCAAGCATGCTGTCAAATTCAAAAGAAGCCCTCATTCTTTACAACGTACGATCACGGTCGCTGCGTATGGCTTTGAAGACTACGCTAAATCGGACTAGAAAGTTCCCATTTAATTTTACGATCATTTAAGCCTGCGTCTCGTTTGTACATATAATGGAATGGTTAATTAATTTACCATAAATTAAAATAATCCATATTGCTTAATTATGTAATTAGCAAATTTTAAATCATTAACATCTTGCATATATTTTATACCAGGCGCTTAGCTAGTACAGGGACAATGAAAATATTATCTAAAGTAGGATATTTTTATTTATAAATATGTAGTAACTATTTAAAACTCTAGTGTTATTGCTAATACTTAAGCATAGTACATGCTTAAGTATTGCCATACGCATTTCTTCAGCTCCCCTTGCCCCATGCCTATCGATTGTGTAGGGGTGCGTGAGCTCTGAGCTATAGTTACAAAAGTAGGTATTAGGATACCGACCGGGGTGCGTCGCTTTTACTTCGCATACGACTTCGTTTCATGCCAAGTATTTCGCTAACGACGAGTACGAAAATCTTCGAACTGTATTAATTCGAAAAAATACAAGTATTGCAAAATAAGTAGCATAAGAAGTAAGCAGTATTTGGAGAAGGAACATTCCAAAGGAAACAAACAGTTGGCTACCAATCGGCACTGGCTAGCGTGGTGGACTATGGCCTGAATCTGTCCAATCTGAGACAAGAATCGTCCCCAATAGCAGAACAATAGTTAATAAACCCAGACGAGATTTCCTCAACGTAGATTCCATGGTCACACAATGATAAATACACACCTACACTCGTAAAAGAAATCTAAATTAATCAGTCACATTTTTGCTTGTTCAGGAATCGAACTCGGAAGCCGCTGCGTGTGCAGACCGGTGTGGCTATCGAGCTACGCAAGTTGTCAATATGGCAAATCTCGTAAAGGTAAGTAATGGTTGGATGATGACTATCCACGTAACTTAATGTTAAAAATGTTAAAAATTATAAATGAGATGCGTATGTCTTCATTTTTAAACAAATAAGTTGGCAATAACAGTTTTTTTCATTTTTTAATTCATGTTGCTTAATTTGTGATTCTCAATGATGATAGCATACATATACATAGATACGGCTAAGCTAGGAAAACGGCAGAGAAAAATGCTGTTCGAAATTACTCTATTACTTTCTCGCCATATATAGAATACCAATTGTAGACACCTAATTACGTTACCCTCTTGTTCTACCAATAATGCAAAAAACAGTTCCGCTGCGGAGGTACCAACGCCGGCCTCATAATCTGTCGTAAAGCAGTTATTGTATATTGGCTGGGGAAGTGCGGAAACCGACTACACTTAAAGCGAGGCGATCATCTCGATAGTCAGGACTAGCAACGCAGTTTCGCACGAGGCTAGGTAGGACTTCCTTGTTTGAGGTAACTTATATATACATCCTTTGACTGCAGAGACCATTTAACACGTACTTGTACGTCTGTTTGTTACGTTTCAAAAAAGAGGTGACCACCACTCCTGGTAGGAGCCACGCATCGACTTCAGGTCTATGTAGACCTATGTTACGGGTACTCATGATTAATGCTATTTAATCGGCAATATTTTGAACCAGTTGCAAAGTGCGTGGTCACGGCTAGACTCCTCAGCTAAATGTTTAGCCATGACCTCGAACCATGCAAATGGTTTGAAATATCGGCAATTAAAAAGCATTAATCGTGTGCTTTCCGTTGGTTACAGAAATCCATGGGTGGTAGCGACCATTTACTGTCAGACGGAAGGAAAGCCTGCTTGCTACTTTAATTTCTTTTTATACAATACTATCATGTGCCCGCTTCGCTCACGTCGAAGCAGATATAGTAATAAGTATACCATACAAACTTTCAGATCGTATTTTACCTCCTGACAGATAGACTTTCCAAAAATTCTTTTTCAGTACTCCCTTACGCTAAATAAATAAGTTATCTGCAAAATTTCAGGTTTATAGCTTCATCGGCTTCAGTTGTACGTTGATCTTTGTCTGTTAGTTACTTCTCTTTTATATAAAGATGTGTGTATACGAGTATAAAGGATATAAACTGGCGAAATTACTAAATATATTTTCTGTCGTTGTAGTCTATTAGTGTTTCTAGTCTCACGATTACTACCGTCAGAAGTGCACATTATTAGTACATAAGTACTTGTAGCAATACGTAGATCTAGACAGACAATTTAATTACGCGCGTCGTCTGAAATGATAGCTGATAATAGCTGCGAAGCGGACTTGCACGAAGATAACTTCGTGGAAATGGTATAAGGTTTTCAATATAGTTTTTACGTAGGAGAACTATAGTTCGATCGGGGAAGTACCACCGCCGCCCTCATAGTCCGCCGTAACGCATTACTTGCGTTTCGGTTGGAGAGGTATGGTTGCTGGCTACACTTTGAAGCGAAGCGAGCCTAATCCTCAGGAGTGCATTGCTACCCCTGAGGATTAAATCCTCTCGTTAGTAAGGTTAGGTGACAATCACACCGCTCAAACAGGAACAGATGGAAATTTAACAAGTATTAGAACATAGTTCGACCGGTGACGTATCACCGCCGCCATTATAATTCAACGTTAAGTTATTCTTGTGTTACTTGTGAAGTGCAGTCACTTACAAGCGAGGCCGCCAGTTCAGTCCTCAAAACTAGTACCTAACGCATACATGACGTCATGCAGGACTGATCTTTTTTAGGTTGAACGTAGAGATCCATGGTCTGCTAAGACCAATTAACAACAGATGGCCTGTACAATCCTTTGCTAGGTTTCCCACATAAAAACATTGGAATCACCAATGTAGTAATAATGGTTTGTTTTTTTATTTCGAAATGATTCACTAACTCCTAACTATAATAGTTTATGATCATTGTTTACTTTCAACATATTAACGTGTGGGTACCGACTTCCTTTCTCCAAAATTTGTGTTACATTAAATCCATATTATTTATTTTAAAGAAACACATAAATACAAATTCATTTATTTTGGAATAAATATATACATGTTTAACACTTAATAATTTATACATTTCCAACAAACAAGAGAAAACTTAAACTAAAATCCGTGGCTGGGACCATCTTATTAATCATTATCGAAACGCTTGCACCAGGCCCTCGCTCTTTATTATCATGTAACATGGCATGTAAGTACAGTATTGTTATAATTACTTTACACCTAATATTTGTAAATTTGTAAAAGACTTTAATAGTAGCGATTAGAGAGCAAAACTCATATAATTACAACAATACTCGCGCTATCGACGTCCTGAAGGATTAATCTGTATAACAAAAAAACTAATTCGAATGTCGGTGAAGTGATAAATCTCATATCTGAAGTAAATTTTCTTGTTTTACAATTTGACGCTCTAAATTCTCAATTATATATCTACTAACTTATGAAATACTGTTAATATAGATTATTTCGATACAACAGTTCATGTCACTTTCATACACGAAAGTACTGCTCCACTACTACTCTCAAATTTTATGGAAGTTACAAAGTTGACATCTCACCTCGGACGCCGCTTTCGAGATGATATACAGATATTACAGAATAACGTTCGTCTTCCATGTAGTAACGAATTGCAGTTATCGATGGTTTGCAGTTACGGTTGCTTTTATAGGTTCTCCTTGGAAATTAATGTTCGCTAGTAGCAATAATATGTGAGATACGGAAGCTGTAGTATTGCAATATATAATATTTATATAAGCTTATAATAGACGACCTCGTGGATTCAATCTCGAGACCTTTCCTTGATGCCCTACCGTCTACAATCGCATATTCCTAATATTGATAGTAAGTATTTAAGAGGCTTTGTACAAATTCTATACTCATTAACCCTAGTTACGCCATAGTTCACTCAGCTAGCCACTTGTGGATTGGTAAACAGACCACACCTTTGAGAACCTTTTGGATAACTATTAGTTATTCAAGTTGCCTCACGATTCTACTAACTACTGATTCTTAATTCACACATAATTTCGAAAAATCGGATGTGAGCGTCAGGGGATCGAACCCCGGACTGGTTTTTGAGATATCTTTGACACCTTGAAAACAATACATTTGCTTCAACCCACTTCATTTAGAAGAAATCCTTTATATAGTAGTTAATAAGTGTCGTTAGTCAAGACACGTTCGATACTGTGACACTGAATCACATACATTATTTTTATTTTTGTATACGTATATTTAGTTGAAGACGAAATGTCTTTTTTATAAACGGACACTAATCCTACTGCAGCAGTCTTTAAATTAATTTCAGTAATATATAAATACGTCTATAATTATTTACATAACTACAAATGTAATATCAAATCGATTATTTAATAGTGTGACACTTACAAACAAACACACGCTTGTTATATTTTCAATAGTATCCAATACAATACAATACAAATATGCTTCATTATGCACCAAGAGAGAAAATACATAAGGGTAATATCAACAACAAAATGCAGAAGTGTAAACAAAAGGCGGTCTTATCACTGTTAGCGATCTCTTCCAGACAACCTTTGGTTAAAAAGAATAAAAAGAGCTATAGAGGGGGCGAAGATGTACATACATACTTTAATAAACCATACATATGTATATAATATCTCATATATAAATATATACAATACAATACAATACAATACAATACAATACAATACAATACAATACAATATATATATAGACTTATTGGATATCATTTGTTATTCGCGTCCAAAATGCAACAGGAAAGCAAAACAAGTTCACACTCAGTTACAAGAAAGGTAATTAATGTTAGTGAAGATTGTTTTTTAAAAGGAGAAGAGGGATGTGGAAAGTCGAATAGATATAGGCAAGGAAATCCATAATATACAATTGCCTGTAACAAACTAAGCCCAAAAACATGATTAATTTTCTTACAATAATTATTTCCTACATTGATTACCTATACAAGAATCCTTTTCGAATATTCTTAATCTCTGCAGTCCTGTAATCTATGGATTTATAAAGATAAGTGGTAGTTACAATTGACTTTTTAGAATCCAAATACAGAATCATATATAAATTATTCTTCATGAATGCAGTTAACTTTACACCGACAGAGATATTAATTACCTACCTACTACCTGAACCTACGAAGATTTCTACTTGAACCTTTACTAAGTAATATTTACGTACGGAAAGTAACTTTACAGTTAATATTTGATAACGACGTTAAGTAAACTATTAAATTAAAAATAGAGTGGTCATTATTATTTCAAGCTTTTTCTAAGGAGTCTAATTTAAAACGTATCAACGTAATACGTAAATTTATTAAAGGTACCTAATAATTTAATTTTGGTAATTCGACTTACGAATTTACTGGTTTTGCTTTTGTACTATCGATAACTTCGTAGTTCTAACTAACTTCTACTAACTGTTTTACATGTTATCATACTATCGCTCCAACTAAAAATCTAGTTCGTTCAAACACCCGACCTTTCATCAGATCGAGTCAGGTCAGGTCTGAGCGCTTGGCTCCCATCCAGGGTTCCACAGATCTATTTATACTCTTAAATGTATTAACAATACTTTACTGAACTTTATTCATATCATCATGCTGTTATCGTTCTATTTGTGGTATCAAGTAGACTAACGGTAGACAATATTATTATATACTCAGAAAAGGTTTTACAAGTTTTTACATTTCTAATTAAACAAATGCTGTAAAAAGGCGTATAATAATATTAAAGATTACTCTCATAACAAAAACATATGCTCTGAAATGGGTCCACCTCAGCTCGATCATTTTTAAAATGGAATAGAGGCTTAATGAAAAATATTTTGATTTTCCATTTTGTATACACTTCATGATTTACATCTCCTCACTGTACATAATGATCGCATTACGTAACTTTTCACTGCTTGAAATGGTTGAGACTTGTTTCGGAGTATTTATTCAGGATTAAGGCCTAATTCCATGACTCTAAGTACATGTTTATACACTACAAATGACACGAATATTCCGTCACTATTCGGTACTCAGCCTATTTTGCCGAATATTGTAAATAAGTCGCCAGGATAGCGAATTTCAAAACAATGAGCATTTTAATCAAGAATAAATAAATTTTGACAAAAATATATAGAAACAATTGCATTTAATGTATTATAAAGGATAATTTATAATAAATAAAAACATGCCTTATGGTAGATTTTGGTAAACAAAGTGGTATGGATGATACAATTTGATGCAAAAAGAACAGGTAACAAAGTGTCATGACACTACCTAGGGTCAGGAAACGTGGATGGACGGCGTGCGAATAAGAAATCCACAATTTATCTGGATTCCGTATCTTATCGCATCTATTTATTCGTATTCACGGGAAGTGAACTTCGGCCGCCGAACATTCAGCGCGCGACCGAGAACGTGGCCGAATAGTTGGTATTCGGCCACGTTCTTGGAATTATTGATTGATATTTGCGCCATTTATACTTAGCACACCTTTGAAACCATAAAAGACAAATCTCATAAATAAAACGGTTTGACATAAAAAAATCGTGATTTTTGCAATTAGCCAGCGGAATATTTCCATATTTTTTTTGCCATTTAAATAAATTATATATTACCTTTTATCCATATCACTACCACCTACAACCTACAATAACTGAAAGAAAAGTATCAAATATGTATATCTATAAACTAATAGAATTATGTCACAAATAAGAATAATTAATTATGATTTACTAAATATATATTTTCAAGTGACCAAGATGTCAGAATCTATCCATGATAATATACATATGTCTGGAATGCCATTTGAGGCCGTGCGCAATCTAATAATCTCGTCATACCTACTAATAATTATTGCGTACATAAATGGATACACTCATTGGATAAATCTGAATGATACGTAAACCATTGTTTCTCAAATTAAAGTCTTCATCACAAACGTAAGTGGATTGATATCGTATTTATTTCGTTTATTATCCAGACCAATGATGAACTATGCTAGACATGATATAGGAAGATTTTTATTCATTTAACTACGTAACGGGTACTCATTTCTAATATTTAAAACTAGTTGCATAGATTAAAGTTCAGTACGCAAAGATATAATTAATGTTGTGTTTATTAAACGAAAAAAGGAATCGAACTAGAAGTAGAGTGTATCGACCAATCTACTACTACGAACTGTCAACAGTGTCTCCCCGCCACAACATTTTAGCCGTAACCACGATCCGTGCAAATCCTTGAAAAAAATAAAGGGTTAATCGTAAATACCTAAAATGAATAGATTCTGCTGTTATATTATACTTTAAGATATTTATTGGCTGATAAGTCTTTCTAGTTTGAAACCTATTGAGATTTGTTATATTTCCAGAAATAACCCAAAAATTGAACTAACCTGCAGCTCATCTAATGGAAACTGATCATTGCCATCATACATCTGTATCCAACATTATAAAGCGAAAGAAACGTCTTTAAAATTGATCCCTTGTTAATTCCGAGGGCTTATGTAGTCGCATCATTTGTGAATGAGCAACCCTTCTACGGAAACGCAAATATGTTTCTAGATGGAAATGGGTGGAGCGGTCGTACCGTAGAGGTTTTACCATCTTGATATGAAAAAATATAAGCAGTATGCTATTTTAATATAACGAAACATTATTATCGCTTTTCTGATTCTCAGAAGCATGTCGCTTGAAGATAATTATGTTTTTTATTATATATTTCGACTTTATTACACATGTCTATGGTTTTTAGGTAGTGCTTATCTTCATGTTAACAAAATGACCGTTACTCTTCTTAAAAACATGGATAAGTTTACATTATTGTGATGGTGAGTCATTTTCAAGATTTTGTACACCTAAATATACTTTATTATTATGCAAACGTTACAAGGTGACATATACAAATGTAGTAAATTGTGTTTCTCTCTCTCCAACTAGTTCTTTAATGAGTAACGATATGTAATTATTTAGGTTTTAAAGGTACGAGAACTATAGTTCGACCGGGGAGGTACCACCGCCGCCCTCATAAGCCGTGAAGCATTACATGTGTTTTGGTTTGAGAGGTGCGGTTGCCGGCTACACTTTGAAGCGAAGCGACCATCTTAGTCCTCATGAGTAGCAACGTATCTACGTTCGAGCTCAGATAGGATTTTAGTCGTGTCTGTGGTTACATGTGGATGATTATGGGCTGCGACTACTTAACATCGTTTGCTACTCTTCTACATAAAAATCGATCTCCTGTTCATTCCAGAGTCATCAAAAGAACTCAATACAAGATAGGCTACCAAAAATAAAAAGGAAAATTTGGTTAACAAATTTTATTTCAATTACAATTTACACAACAAAAGAAAAATATACAAAATGCATAACACCAGCGCCACACTACGAGTACGTTCATAATAACAGTGCAGTTAATAGTTAAAATATTATGTGTTTACCATATTTTAATGTTTCATACGTTATTATGTAATTTACAAATAAGTTATTATCATAGATTTATAATGAGAATTCTTTTAGGCCCAATGTTTAAAGTTTACTACAAAAATTGGTTTTATATGAACTCAATAAAGATATTATTGGTCACAAAACATAATTTTCAAAGATTCTTAATTTTTTTTCCGAATTTTATATGCTTTAGGAATTCTACGGAATCAGTAAAATGTATATAAGTATTTTCTTTAATTACATGCTGATTCTGGGCCTCAAAGATCTTTTGCCAGGTATGAAGATCTTAACTATCATTCTGAGGATCCCTAACGTCGGACACAAAATTATTATAGCAAATTACTTAAAACTAGATAATAAATATAATAAATAGTGCTAATTTTTCATAAATAAACTGTAGTGGAAAGTCTGGTCGCACGAAATGCTTGCTGCTTGCTGTTCATGTAATACGATTAGGTACCTATTAGGTTTGATGATTTCATAAATTGACCTTAATAATAATGTCAGATTAAACTACCAAAAGAATAACGAAAATATATTAATCTCTACGAATTATTATCTGGAGGATTGAAGAATTCCCAGTGATGGTGGTGTATCGTTCGGCTGTCGCTGAGGCCAAACATAATGAGTCCAGCGATCAACACAAGGAATATAACGAGTGCCATTTGGACATCTTTTTTATCCTGTGTGCCACTTATATACGACATAAAAGAGTTGAATATATTCCTAATCGTTCTGCTTATAGAATTATGGCAAACGCGCAGGAACTGAGCACCAGCTTCAGTTATTGTAGGTTCCGGAGATCTCACTGGGGGTGGTATGCGTCTAGGGGAGGGTCGAAGCTTCCCTTCGTCGGAACTGGACTCGCTATGAGGAGCGGCCGGTTTCCTCTTTGCCCTTCGAGTTGGCGGTGGCGGTGTCTGATGCTGTGATTCGAGGTGCTCATTGAAAGGTCTCTCCCTAAAGCTACGAGCCTGATAAGAGGCTGGGCTCAATGCTATATCTTGAAGATAAGAGTACAACAATGGAGTCAGATCAGGTGGAGGGGGTCTTTGCGGTGGCCCCTCTTCAGTACTGCCCGATCTTGGCGACACGGTTGGTGTACATGGTTGATCATATTCTACACCTCTTTTTGATTCCACCTTAATTTCAACAAGTTCTGGTGGCGATGATGGTGAAGGTGGCGTTTCCGTTTGTGTTTCCTCTTCCTTACTTACAAGTTTTTCCGTAATAGCAGACGTGTCCATAGTCTCTTGTTCTTGTGTTCCTGATGGTTGTGGTATAGCTGGTTGGTTGCTTGTAGTTATTTCAGAAAATTTTTTGACTATTTCGTCTATAACAGACTGCGAGAATTCAATTCCACTTACTGATATGTGACCCGATTTTGAGTCTAATTCAGTTACTTGTAAGGTCATACCTTCTATATCTGACACAAGAATTTTGCTAGCTTGAAGTTCCGATACATTTAATCTACCAACATCCAAATCTTTAACTTGCAGACGTTGTGTAATTAAATTATCCAGTTGAACTTCTCTGCACGCATCAGATGTTCTTTCAATAGCTCGTTCCTCGCTAACTGTACTACTTCTAAGAGCTGAAATCGCTTTTGGACCATCAGCAGTACTAGTTCTTCTTCTGGGCAATGGAGGAACATCTGGTATTTGGCTTTCATCGATTTCAATAGGTTGGACTGTCAGCGAAGCTTCGGTTAAAATTACTTCGTGTTCGTTAATTCTTGTGGGACTTGATACACGTTTTTCTACTAATATAACAGTAGGTGAAGTTCGTCCTACACTTGGCTTGGACAATTCCGAAATCTTGGGATCAGAAAACCTAAACGATCTTTCAGACCTAGATGTAGCTCTAGAAATTCTGGAACTATCTGCTGATTTAGTACGAACTTTTCCCATTATGGAGTCTTCATCAATAATATCACGTAAGGAACTCGACATTGACATGTCTAAATTATCATCCATGCCTAGTTCGAAATCTTCGTCATCGGGAAGTGGATCTGTTTGTGTCGACTTCTCGATTTCCACTACATCTTGCAATTGAGTGTCATCGTCCATACTAAATGGAGTGCTTTCAGAGGAAAACTTTTGGTCAATACCATCCTGTTCTTCAAATTCATCAGTCGATCTCTTTTTTCTTCTGGGTCCACGAGGTGGCCTTGGCGGAGGTGGTAACGGACGATCCTTCATTTTACTTAACACTTCACCAGACTTTAGATCCTTATGAACTTCCTCAACTTGAGGTTCATCGATTTCAACATATTGAGTCATATCTCCGCTAAGCGAACGCTTGGTGACGCTGTCTAAAGTAACAAGGCTAGTTGATGACTTTTTCCTAGGAGGGCGGTTAGGCATGGCTTGTTTAGATGCACCGACTGTGTAATACTTCCGCTCTGAGCTATTGCTCTTACGACGCCTAGCCGGAGGTGTTTTACTCTTGGATCTCCTGACGCCTTTGCTGGGCACGTAGGGACCTTTGTCTACTGTAGCATATCCAGGGCTTTCATGCCTTATTTCTCTTTCGACATCTATTTCATCAGCAGCTATAGCATGAGTATCAAGAGTTAAAGATTCCGCGCCATGAGAAGTTCGATCATCATCACAAATAGACGTTCCCCGTGAGCTTCTCGAACGAGTGCGCCTTGGCGGCACTGGGCTGTGTTCGGTGACAGCTATCTCTTCTTGTGGAACAACATACTCATGTTCCGTTCGATACACGATTATCTGAAATATATAAATTAAAAATTAAAGGTTACGCTCAAAGATTTTACATTACTTACTTATATTCTCTACTACTATATGGCTCCAGATATAGTATAATTAAAATTAGAATGAGTGGAATCATTTTGTTTATCTCACCCAATTAATGAAACTGAGAGCCTAACTAGCCTTGAAGAAATGCGGAATTGTATTTGATCGAGCCAATGATCGAAACAGCGGTAGGGCTAATTGTGTTTATTAGTTTTTATATTTAAGTGTTAGCAAGAGCTATTTTTATTACATTCCATCGCAAATATTTATTTACATCGGTTTATATCTGGACAGTATCATACAGATATAATTCTGAAAATTATCTATAAAGGTTTCCATACATTGGATAGTAGAAAGGGCAACTTGATTGTGGTTGCTATAATCATAATTATATTAGTTAAACCGTTAAAATGGCTACACTTTCAAATGACGTAAAACAACTATTATGTTTCTGCAGGAAGGGTCCAGTTGCTGGTTACACTAAGAAATAAGGCGAAAATCTTAGTCTTGGGAAGCAGCCACGCACCTATGTGTTACCTGAGTTAGGTCTTCGAACTCTTGTGTTTCTGTTAGACGAGTGTAAATAATGCCTACACGCGAGACGAGGCGAAAATGTTAGTCCTCAGGAGTAACATCGCATGTATGACTGACCTGAAATAGGACCTAGTCCTGTTTGAGGTTGTGTGTGGATGCATGGGTTGCAGCAACCATTTAATGTCAGTTTGCCTGTACGCTCGTTTGCTAGTATTCTCACAAAAAAAAAAAAACTTTCAAATACCTTTATTTATTTCATCACTTCTAATCAGATATGTCTCATGAATATATAAATGGTGGAACTTATTTTTATTTCTATGTAGGTAATATGTATTTATACAGAATAACAGCTTTATCAATAATATTAATACAATATCCATATAGTATGTAACCCAAAACAAGAGGTTTTTATAAGTTTGTTTGTGCGTTTAAGAAATCTCACGATCGGGTTAACCAATTTCGGTGCGGATTTCGGCAATTTAAACGTCAATTAACATTTCATGTGGGTTTCATTTCAATCGGTCTATTAATAAAAAAGGTAATGCAGTTTAGAAATTGCCAGATTGGACTTAAAGACTTAAGTATTAGATGTTTTGCAGACGATTTGCTTTGTATGGCTTTGACGCCTTTTACCAATCCTGGGCTACTTGTTAAAAAGAAATTGGAGTCCGAATTTTCTTTTCCATAGCGCCATCTTTTGGCCCAACTAATAATTATTCTCGTTACTATACTGAGTATATTTCTATATGGTAGATGGCGTCACGTTACATAAAATTGCAAAACTTATGTTATAAGTGAACAATTATGGAGTATTCTGTTAGTGGATATTTGTAATGATAAAGAATTTTCTTTTCCAAATTCATTTATATATATCAAAGGAATATTATACCGTTTGGAACAATTAGGTACGCGAAACGCGAATACTTATTCTTTACATAGCAATTACGTGGAGACTCTAATTGTATTTTTCCCGTGATTATTTTATCAATTTTGCAACAATCCTTCTATAATTAGGTTTTTACTAATTGTGTAATTCCTTATCACAAAGTTCACGTAACAAGCGCCCCTACCGAGATCAAATGGCATTAAAACAAGACGCTGTAAAATATAGTAGGTCAAAAAGTTGTCACTAGATGTCGTAACAAGTAACGATTACAATTTTTAAGAAATAATATTGAGGTTGCAATTGTAAAGTATCTTGATTAAATCATGACACGCAATTATGGCAGATTTTGGGCAAATGTGAATGGATTCATTCATCAATGAGTAATAGAAGCCATAATAAGGTTCTAATTTAGCCGCTAGATGTCGTTAGTAAGGAATATGTGTGAAGTTCGAGAATAAAGGATAACTTAAGAAACAAGACATAATATGTAGATAATTGTACGAATTGCAGCTCGGCTCTCGGTTACTTACGTTAATCCATTCTATGAGCCGGATTGCAGATTTGGTTGTTTTATGAAATACAAACATATAAGGTTACTTTATGATTAGGACTGCCGTTTAAAATCTTTATTGTACCCAATGAATGATAGAAGAAATCTTTACCAGCCAGACATCGCATACTTAAATTGCTAGTGAGATCTGAGTGCCAATTTTTTTTCTAAACAATTAGTCCCACGTTTCCCGTCCCATCGACGCCATCGGTAACAAGACCGGATCATATTTTGCGCAGAGAATTGGGATCGCTATTCAATGCGGGAATGCAGCTAGCGTTATTATAATTAGTTTTAAGATTGTTGTAATTAAAATGATTTACATTTTACAATACCTATTCGGAAATATCATACATTTAGTAATCTCGAAACTTGACTTCCTACACTATTACTAGTAACTAGATATTCACCTAAATATGTATAAAAACACAATGAAAGAAGTCTGCCGTTGAGCGCATTTCATACAAAGAATACTGGACAGATAAAAGACATGTTTAAAGATTTACCTCTTAGACGCTCAGTTTTTATAAAAAATATTATGTTATCCTTTATTATCATAAAAATATTCGTTTCAAGAAGTGACGCGTTCAGCGACGTGATATTGATGTCGTGAAAAAGTAGGACGAGCGGTATGGTGTTAATTATAATAAACAATGTAGGCAGAGTCGCGAATACCCGAAATACTAGTAAAAAATATATTATGAAGATCACTTAAAGTGTTTAGATGTAGGCGTTTCGGACGTTGCGAGTATAACGAACCGTCTTGAAATGACATTTTATCCATAATAAAATAACGAAGGATTTGGTAGTTTGGGCTTATTAAGGACTGTACGTGTTAAGTGACTCATAACTAGTATAAATATAAAGTTTTATCACAATTGCATCATTAGTTTTAAAACTATC